>PVIH01008493.1:0-90417 GCA_004025045.1 Sigmodon hispidus
CATGAAACAAAAGACATTACAAAAGGGGTTTTAATCCAAATGGAAGTGCCCTGTGACAAATCTGTCCAAATGATTGGACCCTGTATCCACAGGATGGCTCACCTGTCTGAGAGATGTGTCAGCTGCTGCTAGTCAAATGCAAAAGCAAGCAGACAAACAGAAACAAGGTAACTCTGGGTCAAGCTCCTATAGTCCCAGCATCCCATGACACGGGTGAGGCCCTGCTCCAAGGAGCTCCAGAACACTAGCTGTCTAATGACTCTGTGACCCCGTACCAGTACCAGGCTCTACTGCTGGCCCAGCCTCCAGTCCAGTTTGAGGAACTCACCACCATCAATTCATTTACCCTCTTGCCTGATGACAGAGATGCTCATCCATAACTGTCAGGAGATGAAAAATGAAACCAGGTACGTGGCACCTGCAGAAATTACTTTATTGAAATGATTTGGGCCTAAGCCAGGACCTCAGCCTAGAAAGCAAAATTAATTGATCTGACCCAGGCTCTCAGATGGAGATATATCCACTAATAGTTTGACAGTGAGTGTAGCTGTCATCATACCATGGATCTACCAGCAAGGCACAGATGCTGTTGCCAAATGGACTGTCTCTGGACTATGGTGCCATTGAAGTTAAGGTTTCACTGACCCCAGGCCCTCCCACTCCCTGCCCTCTACCTCCTCCTGAGCCCTGTGTTCTATTCTATGGATATGGAAACAGGGTCACGGTTCAACCCTCCCTACCCTCAGGACTGGACTGGAAACCCTGGAAAACAGATACAGGGGAAATATAGGCTAGTGTGACTAACGACCAACTCATACTCTCTCTTGACCTTTACTTGATGATGACCACTTTAAGTATCTAGATGTATAGTAAAAGGAAATACATGGGAAGTTATCTTTTGAGATAGTATTAGAGAGTTTACAGTTCCATGCATGCCCTACAGCTGGGCCTCCTAGTTGCCAGAAACAAGGGAGTTTCCTTTACAAAAAATTGGGGTCATAAAACTGAGGCTTCCTGAAAATTCTTTTTAAAAGATTCTAGCCTTTGGGAAACAGGAAAAACCTGGAGAATCAGACTCCATGCCACAGGAAAAGACTGTGGGGATAGATTTTATCACATCCAGCCAAGAATCAGCCAGGATTGCTGGATATGCTTAGACACCCGGCCCCTGTACTGTCAGCCCACTGAATGACAAAACTCACTGTGATGGGGGCAGCCCAAATTAATGTTAGAGGACTTATGAAGGGCTGAAACTTGTCTAATATCCAAATTCTTTAACCTGGGCACTTTCCCTTATTCTGATGCCTGCTATTCTGCCTTATGGGTTAATTCATCTGAATAACAGCAATATTACCCAGCCCCAGAGACTACTTGGTGGGCATGTACCAATGGTTTGACTAAAGGTGCCTCTTCTGATGCTTTCCAAGCTAAGTAGACAGGCTGATCAGGACCTGGAGGTGTTTACACAACAGTTAGATTCCCTTGCAGAAATAGTCATATAAAATTGGAGAGGCTTAGACTTACTTGTCATGACATAAAGGAAACAATGTTTTGGGGAGAGACCTGTTATTTCTATGCTAATTGATCAAGGGTAATTAAGAAAAATATCTGGCAGTAGTCGAGGAAATAGCAAGTACCAGTCTCTGTTGTCTTGTTCCTCTGGCAGACCACTCATCCATTAGTACTGACTGGGTTAATTCTCATTCTGGTTAGATTAACAGTGGGGCCTGGGCAACTAAAACAGAATGAGCCCAGGACTTGACTCATTTACTAAGACCAGTGAGGAATGTAACAGGGACCTTGGTAGGCCCTGAGACCTTAGTATACCTGACTCCATGATGAAAGTGCCATTCAAGCTGTAGAACTCCCAGTTAGACAGTGCCACCTTTTAAAACAAAGACCTGATCCATCAAAGTTCATAGTTCTGGGAAAGTCTGTAAATGTACTAAAACCTTGCTCTATAATTCCACTTCTGTATATTTTTGTTAACTGGCATGTGACAACTTATAATATGGAGTTATTTATCTATCTATCTGTTTATTTATTTTGTATGTGTGTGTGCTTAAATTTCACCCTAAGTAAGGCTTAGTGGGATCCTAAACACCCAGTGTAGTCACTGGCTAGCTGATAAAGACTTTCTATTGACTTAAACTCATGTCTGAGCAGTCTTCTCTGATAGATACCACACAACATGCTAGGCCTTCACAATTGCCATTCTTTCTGTATTAACAAACTGACTTATTGAGAGATGGCGCAGCACTTGCTGTTCTTTCAAAGGACCCAAGTTCAGTTCCTATCACCCATGTCTGTTCACTCACAACTGCCTGTGACTGCTCCAGGAGATAGACACCCTCTTCTACCTTCCTCTATCTCCTGCTCATATGTGCTGTACATTCACATAAACATGGACATACACATTTAAAAATTAAAATAAAAACCCTTAAAAAATTGACTACTGTGGATACTTTGTACTGGTGGAATTAAAGCAGGATTTGTCTTTTCATGACTCGATTTTTTGTTCATTTAGTATTCTCAGGACTTGTCCATTGTTGAAGCACATCTCAGAATTTCCTTCTTTTGAAAAACTAAATATGGGGCACTGAGATGGCTCCACAAGTAAAGAGACTTGCTGTGCCAACATCCATGGCCTGAGCTGCATCCCAGGGACCAACATGGTAGAGGGAAAGAACCAGTTCCCACAAATACACTATGGTATGTGTTCTCTCTCTCTCTCTCTCTCTCTCTCTCTCTCTCTCTCTCTCTCTCTCTCTCTCTCTCTCTCTCACACACACACACACACACACACACACACACACACACACACCACAAATAAATAAATGTAAATAAAATTTAAAAAGCTAAATATACTGCATGCACATTGTATCACACACAGCTTACATTTTGTTTCTCCATTCATCCACTGAGAGGCGCTTGTGTGATTCTACCTTTTAGTCATTGTGAATAATGATGTAATGTACATGACCATACAAACATTTCAAGAACTTGTTTTCAAATCTTTTAAAGGCATACTCAAAAATAGAATATCTGTCTCATTTGGTAACTTGAACTTTAGTTTTACAATTTTTTCCTGTCTTGTTAAATTTTACAATTTTTTTCCTGTCCCATTAAACTTTACAGTTTTGTCCTGTCCTGTCCTGTCCTGTCCTGTCCTGTCCTGTCCTGTCCTGTCCTGTCCTGACCTGTCCTGACCTGTCCTGTCCTGACCTGTCCTGTCCTGTCCTGTCCTGTTTTGTCCTGTCCTGTCCTGTCCTGTCCTGTCCCGACTGCTCTTCCCATTACCCTTTTGTCTTACATTGATTGACTGATTGTGCATGCATGTGCACATGTATATTTGTGGAAGTCACAGGACAATTTTAGAGTTGGTTCTATTTTTCTGCCATGTGTGTTTTGATGATCTGATGTGGGTCTCCAGGCTTGGAAGCCAACACCTTTACAAGAGAAACCAGCTCCCTGAGGTCTGGTCTCTCTTGAAAGCAGCCATTGCAATGAGTATGAAGTAATATCTCATGTCGTCCATTTGTATTTCCCTAACGACTAATGTTGTGTAGTGCTTATTGGCCATCTGCACATCTCTCTTAGAGAAAGATTTACTCTACAGTCTTTTACACATTTTTAAAATTTGTGTTGCTATTGTCTTGTGTTGTAGGAAGACGGACAAGGAAAATTAAGCAAACATGCAATCAGAAAGAGCCTTTCAAGCTGGATTATGTTTAAAGCCTCTCACTAGATTAAAAATATTTATCACAATTAACATGTGCTAAGAAGGTTGTTGACACAGAAACAGTATTCCTCCCATATAGCCTTTATAGAGAGATATTTTAAATGAAAATGCTATAGCAATGGTAAATTGTGCTCGTTTAAGTTGTAAGAGTAAATTGCCTTTTCCCTTTCTCCTTTGCAAACCTGTTATTTTCCAGGAATCAGGAAAAATATCTACACTTGACAAAAATATCTACACTTACAAGCTTAACCCCCTTGTAAAACCTTTGTGTCCTATGAGTTAGTATATCAGATTACAATCCTACTCAAAAGACTCCCCAAAGAAACTTTATAATCTTCTTCAAATATAGGGGCAAAAATAAAATGAAAAAAATTCTTAGCTACTCTTTAAGATCTTACTTGGGAGCTATCAAAATTGGAATAAGGCTTCTGCCAATACAGTTAAATATGACTTTATTTTAAGAAGCTACATTTTGGGAAGTGGTGACACATGTGTTTGATCCCAGCACTTAGTAGGCAGAGGCAGGTGGATCTCTATGAGTTCAAGGCCAGCCTGGTCTACAGAGTGAGTTCCAGAATAGTCAGGGCTGATACACAAAGAAACCCTGTCTCAAAACAAAACAAAACAAAAAAACCTACCTCTACTTGCCTATGTCTTTTTATGTCCTGGTGTGCCTCTCCAATTATTTCTATGTCTAGGTCTGTGATAATAGATCTCCTTACCAACACTGGCTTAGTCTAAAATTCTGTCCCAGAATGACCAAAGTCAAGAATGCAGGCTTTGTCTAGAAAGAGGTCTCTGAACAGAACTGTGCATGGTGCTGCAGGTGGCAGTATGGAGCTGTATGAACTCCTGATTCATTGCCACTGCCGGGAAGAATTCTTTATTTCCTGTATCACCACCATTACACTTCCTTCCATAGTTTTGTATTCCCTAACTTGCCTTTGCCCTCCATTAATTGTGATGTCTTTAAGATTTTAATTTAATGTAATTCAATTCACCTTTTGTTACTTTTGTTCACTGTCATATTGATGTTGTATCTGTGAAATTTCCAGTTCCTTCTTCCCTTTTGACCTCCATATTTTCCTCTGAATATTCTGTAAGTTTTGGCCATTGATCCATTGTGCGTTAAATTTTGTGTGTAAGTTAAGGTAAGGGACTAATTTGCATTTTTCTTTCTTCTTTCTTTCCTTCTGCCTTCATTCCTTCATTCCTTCCTTTTTTCTTCCTTTTTTTCAGATAGATAACTCTTTTCTCAACACAGTTATTGGGAAACACTATCCTTTTCCTATTGAATCCTCATAGCACACTTGTTAGAATAATTTTGTTACTAGAGTTATTAAGGGTCAGAGAGCCTTGGGCTTGGATAGTCCAATAAAGAAAGTTCAGCCATTCATCCTTAATAAGCCAATTAAATAAGTGAGTAACAGCAAAAAATAAAAATGAGATTTTTCTAATGTGACTATGTTGAGAAGAGGACCAAAAATTCAGTGACATCCTGTACCCCAAGTCTATCTTTAAGATCCTCAGATCAGGGGTTAGGAAAAGTAATACACAATTAAACAGTCTTGGTGAAGTTGTGGTCCCACCCATCATTTGTTTCTTCTCCAGTCTCTCCAGCAAGTAGTCTGACTAGTTGGGTATAAAACCACTTTCCTAGAGACAAGTTCTCCTCCTACTGACACTAGGCTTCAGCCTTTTTCTTCTCCTGGGGAAAATTTTGATTCTCTTGCATGCCTTGTTTCAGTAGTCCACATAGCCAAAGTAAGAAACATGAGGGTCTCTTTAGAACATCCTCATTCTTTCCAGGCATGTGTTTGCTATTTGACCATGTATGCAAGGACTTGCATGGGAAACTTCTAATAGATGAGTCTGTGTGCCACCAGCATTGAAATTCAGAATGTTGTAGCTTTGTAATGAGCTGATTTTTGTACAGTTGTGCCTATATAGATTGATCTATTTCTTCAAAACAAAAACAAAAAAAAATGCCACTCAGAATTTAATAAGGAATATATTATTTAGTATGCTGATCACACTCAGTAGCATTGATATCTTAACTATATTAAGACATAAAAATAAGATTTATTTGTGACCTGACTGGAGGTTTTTTTCCAGAAACATTTTATATTTTCCAATGTGTAGGCTTTTTACCACCTAAATATTTTATGTGTGACACTATGAAATTTCGGGGTAACTTTTATTTTGTATAACTCATAGTTAATGTGCACTGTGAACTGAGGTTCCCAGGGGAAAAAGTCATAGCTGTGTTAAACTTTACACAAGGCTGACTGACTAAAACTTCTGTGGTTGTAAAAGCCTACAGTTTTACAAGTGAGGAGCCGAATTAGCTTAGACCATATTTAATATCCTGAATAACCATTGTTGCCTACCTCTGTTTTATGACTATCAGGTGAAATCCTTTTTGGAATGGACAAGCAGACCCCATAATTTTCTCCATCCTAAAGACTAAGAATGCCATCAGATAGCATCTTAGGCCTATAGCAAAGATTTGTCTGTTCTCCTGTAACCAACCCACACAACAGTTCTATCAAAGGATTTTGAAAGCGACTTGATTTATGACTCTTTGTTCTGTTACTGTAAAAACTTCGTGCATGACTCCTTTACTATGTTGGAACATGTTCTTTGAGGTAACTTAAGTGTGTTCCTAGGTCATTGTCACTCACATTTGGTTCCTAAATAAACTGTCTTCTTCCCTTTGAAGTGAGAGCTTTGTTTTTGTGATGACACTAATAATCTAACTGACTCTTGGATGTGGATTTTGCATTTTGTAACTTTGATGATATTATTATTTCTAACAAAGGGTTTTTATTTGTTTTTAGTAGACCCTTTAGGATGTTTTACATATAATCGTGCTGTGAACAAAGATAATTTTATTTCTTCTTTCATGACAGATTCCCTATTTCAATAGCCATCCTTGACATTTTTAAAAATAAGCATCTGGCATTCGTCTTTTTAATCTGATAATTTTGCCAGCTATGAGGAAACAGACACAGCTCCAGTCTACTCCCTTAGCAGACTAAGGATGTCCTCTAGACATTTAGGGATCTTGATTCAATATAAACCAGGATTCATGGCTTCACCACTACAAAGAATTTCAGCACTAGCCTCTATGTGACAGTGCAGAGTTGGATATTTTATTACAGTTTTTTTGGTATAAGCTTAACCCTGGGAGATAAGAAAGGCTCTAAGAAAGACACACCAGAAAGCCTGGATGTGAGCTTCTCCAAAAAAGTCATAGAAAGTAAGGTACGCCCAAGTATGGGTACAGGCTCCCCAAGAGAGACATACAGTTATTTGTCTTAGCAAGAACCATTTTTGTGGGTGTCAAGTTAATCACAGCAAGTTGCTATGGAATCCTTCTTGTTTTTCTCTCTTTTGATGAGTGAGGTAAGTGGCTCTGAATGTAGAATTAGAATCTCATCAAAGTAAACCAGGAGCTACAGGAGTTGCCCAAGGAAGATAGTTCATGGCCTTTAACCTTTAAATATGTCTTTTGAGGGGATTCCTAGAATATCACAGGTTTCCAGGTGAAAAGGAAGGAAGACTTTGAGATGTTGGGAGTTGGGTTGGAATTCCTGCTAGTCTTGCTTCTCTACTGGCAGGAGGCCAGAGTGATGATTGTCCAGGGAAGGGTATTTTACCTTTTGTCCCCCAAATTTTCCTGCCTTTTAATTCTGCCCTGCCTTGATCTTACTCTGCTTCTCTCCTTTGACCTAAAGATCATCAGAAAATAGGTATTTTTCCTTTCATTTGACTACTTCACAGTCTTAGCTAGAACCATCATACCCTGGCATTACACATGCTGTCTCCATTTAATCACAGGTCAGATAGTACAATTTTTTTTAAAAAAGTAAGAATAAGAGAAATAAACAGTCAGATAGTTTCTAGGTAGGGGAATAGAAAGTGAGGAATTGTGCTTCTTCCCGTTGACAACCAGTCATGTCTTGGCTGGAAGCTGGAAACATCTTTGCTTCTACAGATGCCAGAAAGGCTTTGAGACACTGACTGATTCCTCCCCTTGTTTTCTATTTGTATCTTTCTTCCCCTTTTACATATCAATAGCTTTCTGGACCCTTGAGCATTGTCCCATTAAGGTGTGACCAAAACTCCAGTCTGGCCACCAGGTAAGAAAACTAGACTCAGCAGTAACCCTCCATTTTTCAATCCAATAAAGCCTTAGTGGGACCTTAAGTGGGACCCTCAGCGGCAAACTCATCCTTGAGTTCCACTCTTGCTATCCAGGACCTCTGCTTACTTCCTTTCTCTCAATCTCTTACCTATAATAAAACTCCATTCTGCTGTTCACCTTTCCATTGTCCATGAAATATAGTATTTGAGTCCCAGAGACAAAGGATCCGGAAGCCCCTGGCCCAGGCAGTTTAGTGGCCTGTTTGTGGTCTAGCATCTTAGCTCCTTGAGTGACTGCTCCCCTAAGTTGAGAAAGCTTCCATTACAGTCAAGCACCCCAACTGTTCTCCCATATTATAATAGAAATAATGTGTCCTCCCAATGAGAAATCACTCTGCACGCTTGGAGGTCAGTAAAAGAAAGGTTTTTACGGAAAATGTGCATGGCCAGCTGTCAGTACTGCCTAAGGAAGAGCTGGCCTCCAAAAGAACATGTCACTAGCTTAGATACACTATAGGCTATTATCCACATGCACTGCCATCCTTAAATCTCTTCTAGATCCCAGCCCCAGGTTACACTGAGCAATTTAAACAGAGGCAGGAGACTCAAGTCTGGTCTCTTGGGCAGCTGGAAGAGTTACACAGCAAAGATTTTGTCAGAATTTTTCTTGAGTACACATGTGTTCTCACTTAGTGTTACTTGGGTTCATTTTGCCCATCTGGCAGAATTATGCTTTTCTGAAAAGAACACAGGGGACAAGCCAGGACTTGATGGTGGGTGTGACCCTGCACTGTCCCCTAGAGTTGTCCCTCAGAGGCATGTTCTTTGATAATGGCTCGTTGTAACTCAGGGCTGTCTCCTTTTGTTGCATGAATGGAACCTAATTGGAGGTCAGTCTTGGTGAGGATGAGCCTAACAGCTGATCAGTCCTGGTGAACAAGCATTTACATTCTACTATCAGAAGCTCTGTTTCTCTTTAACAGTCCTGGTTAGCATACTATTTCTCTTTGAGGAGTTTTAGAGGCACTTCTCCTTTAGATAAGTTCTACTTTGTACGATTTATTGTCTACTACTATTTATTTACTATATTAGTACATCCTTTATATAACAACAATCATATTACTTTGAGATTTTTTTTTCTACATCATTATCACATTTTCTCAATTTCTACAAAAATTTCACTTTGGCCAGACATTGTTTGATTCACGTTTTCTTTATCAAACATTTCCAAGAAACATGGAGTACTTCAATTAGCTCTTTGTGCTCATTTGGTAAACTAGATAATTTCACATCAAATGCAGAATGCTAAGAAACAGTATACAATACTAGATAAAACACTGTCTAATGTAGATATCATACATTTAAATAGACCATTGGGGATATAATTTCTTTTTTCATCAAAAAAGATCACTCATAACTCTCTAAGACAAATATATACAAGTTAACATACAACTTTAAAGTCTGGACTTTAATTAAGGTCAAAAAAGCAAAATCAAATATAAGCACACTGTTCTGAGGGGATTGACTACTTATTGGATGAGCCTGTTCCATTACAATATAAAGTTCCTCGAATAAGCCACGTTTTGTGTTGAAGCTCCTGCAGACTGAGGGACTAACTCAAGCTATGAGACTGTGAGGACAGAGGGTGCTACACATGTAGAGTGACAATGATCTTGGACTATCTTTGGTCTCCTTAGCTTTGTGCGAGTCTTGAGGAGGTTCTTGATTCTTGTTTCCTTGAAAGAAGAAATTCAGTCAAGAGACACAGATGTTTTGTTTCTTCTCTTCTGTTTTCTTCTTTCAGATGTTAGCCAGCACCTAAGTATGTCTTTTTCTGGTCAGGCTTTTTCACTTTTTTTTTTTTATAATGATCCTCTCCCTTGCCATGTGGCACTTGTCTGCCACATGGCTAACCTCCAGGCTTAAATCAAATGACATGGCCTTCTTGTTCCCTCTGAATCTCCCACCTATGAATCTATAATAAAGGTTTCTCTAAAACTCACCCTCTGTGGTTTGTGAATTCCACTTTTTTAAATTTATGAGACAAGACCCCCAACATCACACACCAGCTCAGAGCAGTTTTGATGGCTGGGGAGTTTTCCAGGACCCCAATGAAGGTGCCATCATTCTCAAAGACAGCCAATATTGCCAAATAATTTTGGCCAGACAGTCATTTAGCAAAGCAACAGAAACAAAATTAAACTAAACAAACATTCCAAGGAGAAACTGGAAAGCACCCTAGAAAGCAAAGCCAATGCTTGAAAGAGGGGGTGGCATAGACTTCTTCAATGTGAGGAACAGGATAGTAGATTATACACTGTGGATTTTAAAAACATTTTAATGAATATTTATGAGGTAGTTGGGATATTCATGTAAGTCAAGTGGCGTCTTTTCTATCCCAGATCATGCCCAACCAGATCCTACTCTTAAGGTATTTCCACAAAAGGAAAGGGTGTCAAAAACCATAAGGTAGGTGATAATATAACAACATTGGGTCTTGTGAAAATATTAGAGCACATGTTCAGTGGCATGACCTGGTTTCTCAGTTTTTGACACAGTAGAAATGATCTAATAACGTTAGCACTGTTTGACTGCCAAGGAGCAGTTTGATCATCTGAAGGTACAGCTACCAAGATTCAACTAGATTTCATTGAGTGTTTCATATCTAACTTGTTGTTTATGAGAAGGTTTGGGATGCTATGCTTCATGGAATAGGTAGAGGCTTTTCTTTAGAAGCTATATTTACCCACAACTTCTTCTGCTGTATTTAGGTGCATTAGAAACTTATGTGAAATGGCAGGAATGCCTTGCTTGTGTTCCTCAGAGTGTATGGGGTGTGTCTGTGAATACCACTCAGAGACTGCCAAGAAAGACTCAGAGCAACTTTGAGGCTTTTATCCTACATCCCTGTCCTCCCTCTTATCTGGTCAGCTTGGCAAACTCATTTATTTACCTTCCTCAGCGTTCATGACCTTGCCATTTTTGCTCTAACATTTTAACCCTAACATTTTTTCTACCATAACAATACCATTCATTGCCAACCTCTCTATATTTGACATAACATCCTTATGATTATTGGTTAAGCTTGTGGCATGTATTACTTAGCAGACCACTAGCTTCTACCAATTCTAAAGCTAAAAATGTTGTAAGAAAGCATCAGAAACATATAGAAGAAAAATTCAGGCTACTGTAATCCCTGGCCTGATATCCAATCAATGCCTTTGGTAAAACGCATACTTAGGCTCTGGCTAACATCTGTGTGTTTCTGGTCCATGGTCATTCATACTTCACTCAGAATAATTTATGCTTCCTTGTAATAAGAACTGGGTTCTGGCTAAACAAAGAGGCATGGTATGTTTCTTTTATCATACATATGCCTTCAGTAACTGCATTAATTTATGGCATTCTTTTGTTCTGGGACTATAGAAGTTAATGTTATATCATTGACATCATTTGTGGGAACGTGACAGTGTGTTTCTGGAGTGTGTGTGTGTGTGTGTGTGTGCTTCTCTGTTTTGTACATGACATATGACTCAACAAACATTTATGGAGTATTGTATTAGAATCTTTTAACATAAAATTAGAAAACACAAGGAAGCTCTAAGACTGGTTGGAGAGATACATGTATATAAAATTAATATCACTAAATTATGGTAAAAGTAGTGGAAGAGATATGCACAGAAAGATGGAGGAAATTTAGGAGGAAGGAAATTTAATATAACCAGAGATAAGAGGATGCTTTCTGGAGGAGGTAATTTGAAACAATTAGTGCATTTTAGTGAGGTACAGACAAGAAATCATGACAACTGTAGGTGATTACAAAAGTATAACATGTCTAGAATATCAAGTATAAATTATAATGGAAATCAATGTTGTCACCATGATATAAAGAACCTTAGGTACCACACTAATTTATATGTCGTAGTTACTTTTCTATTGCTGTAGTAAAACACCATAACTAAGGCAACTTATAAAAAATGTTTATTGTGGGCTTACAGTTTCAATAATACTGTATTGAAGGAACTTTTGACATCTCAAAGCCCACTTTACCCCATCCAGTGACACACTTACTCCAACAAGACCTCCCATTCATTCCCAAACAGTTCCATCAACTAAGGACAAAGTACTCAAATATATAAGCTTGTGTGGACCATTCTTATTCAAACCACATATGTTACAGAAAGGCATAGAAAGTCTTAAGAGAATGGTATTTTAGATATGAGGCACAGATCATTCTGGCAGGAGAATGAGAGATTAATGATGGGATTAGTGAAAGGCAGGATAATACCTAGGACTAAATATTATGAAGGACACATAGAGTAGACTTAACCTTCAAATGAGAAGAAGATGATGAAGAGAAACCATGTGAACAGATATGGTGCCATAGCCATTAAAGGAAGAGAGTTTTTGTAAAGTAAGGACTGAAATGTTTGTCCTTTAGGTTTATGGAGTTGTGGAGGCACAATTTAGATATCAGTTGGTATAGAGTTAGGTAGAATATAAGCAAACAGAAGATACATAATATGAACTGCTACCTTACTAATTTTGGTGTACTGCTCTTCACAGCCCAACAGAACAAGATGGTAGGACTCTACAGCTGAAGACATACACTTTTGTTGCAAGAAATTGAGAAATCAGTCTTGAACTGACCACAAAACTCTGCCTGCTGGCTACCTTTAGTAGTTCTGGAAGGTGTTATGTAAGAGACCGAGGGAGAAAACATACCAGTGGTCTTACCCAATCCTGGACTCTGAATGCTGCAATATCAGCTGCTAGGCAAGATATGGTCACTGCTGCAGTAGTGGAATATCTGGGAAGAGGGAAATTAATCAATTTCTTAATTGGGAAAAGGTTTCCATAAAGTTGGCCAGTGACACATCAGTTTATATTAATAATTGATGTGAATAGGTTCAGCCCGTGAAGAGTAGTGCCACCCTTGAGCAATGGGCTGTTATGCAGAAGCATAAAATGAAATAAACTTTTGCTTCACAAGTTGTGTTTGGTCATGGTGTTTTATTGCAATAGAATGCTAAGACAGAAATTGGGTTGTTTCTCCACAATGGAGGTAAGAAATACAATGTTTGCAGTACAGGAGATCCTTTAGGGTATCTCTTGGTGTTTCCATGTTCTGTAATTTAAAGTCAATGGGAAACTACAACAGCCAAATTTAGGCAGGAAGACAAAGGACACAGGACTCTGAAGGAATGAAGGTATGGATCACTCCTCTAGAAAAAGAACCAAGAATTTCTGAAGTATTTTCTGAGGATGAAAGATGTACATTTTCAGTGAGGTTTCTCAGTCCCATTAGTCAGCTCTATTCTGTTAGCTAGTTCTCAAATAACTACTCAGAGACTTAATATTAATTATAAATGTCCGGCCAATACTTTAGGCTTGTTACTAACTCTTACATCTTAAATTGAATCATATTACTTATCTATGCTCCACCATATGGCAGTACCTTTTTTTTCAGCACAGCATGTTCATCTGCTTCCTCTGTGTCTTCCTGGTAACTCTGCCTTTCTTTTTCTCAGCATCCTCTCAGTTTGGCTCTCTCTCTCCTAACCTCTTCCTGTCTAGCTATTGTCCATTTAACCTTTTATAAAACCAATCAGAAGTTGGCTTAGCAAAGACACATTTTCATTGTGTAGAAAATGATTATTCCAGAACAGTACAGTGTAGTAAGTAGTGTTCAGGTCTTGCAAACTCAGTCAGTAGAGTATAAGACTCTTAATCTCAGGGTCATGTATTTGAACCTCATATTAGGTGCCATTTGTAGTATGATGTTTTGGGCCTGTCTAGCCCCAAGGTCCAAACTTGCCCACAGCTTTTTAGCTCTGCCTAGTCCTGAGGTCTGGACCAGCAGTCCCAAAGTCCCAAAGAAACACACAGAAGCTTATATTAATTACATGCTGCTTGGCCTATGACTCAGCCATATTGCTAGCTAGCTCTTGCATCTTAAGCTATTTCCATTAATCTGTCTTGCCACATGGCTCATGGCTTTACCTGTGTTTCTTTTACATGTTGATTCTTGGGCAGCTGGTTTGAGTCTCTATCTGACTGCTCCCTCCTCTTTTATCTATGCTCGGATTTCCCAACTGCTTTTAAGTTGCCTTGCCATAGGCCAAAGCAGTTCCTTTATTAACTAATGATATTGACAGAATATAGAAAGATATCCCACATCAGTACATAATGAACATTAAGGGAGGTATTATAAATATCAGCCAAGGTTGAAGCAAGAATTGTAATAGACATGAGGATGTCTGCCCTATGTTTGGCCTATGAATATGTTTTGCACATATATACATGTACTTAGCAGATATGTGTGGGTTTTTTACTGTATTTTTATCACAACTATTATAAGAATGAGGCATTATCAGTGTTTTTAAAACATTTAAATTATGAGACTTTAAAAAACTAAATACTTTTAGAGGGACTTTTTCACCTATTCTAAAATATATAAAGCACTTTCAGTTGTTTGTGAGATAGTTATATCATACTAGATGAAATTATGACATCATTCTTATTTTCATTTCAAAATTAAACATAGCACAAGGAGATGTGCTTATATGTCAAATTGACATTGTCATTGGCTGTCAACTTGACTGCTTCTGGATATAACTAAAACCCAGGCAGGTAAGTATGCTTGTGAGGGATTTTCTTGACTAGATTATTTTTTTTCTCTTTTTTTATTTAAGTTTTTTTTTTTTAAATGTACCCACCACTGTTCCTCCATCTTGCTCTTCTCATTGACTGGATTATTTGAAGTTGGAAGACCTACCCTAAATCTGGCCTACACCTTCCGGTGCCAGCCCAAATAAAAGGAGCTGGAAGAAAAAGGAAGCTTCTGCTTTTTGCCTGCTTGCCCTTACTCTTGCTGGTAAGTTCATCTACTCTGTTCCTTTGCAGGTATTAGAATCTACTTCTTTGGGATTTCAATGTAAACTGAAGACCACGAGCTTTCTAAGAGTTCTCTAGGACACCAGCACCAGACTGAGGTTGTTGATACCTGTTATTTTGTTAATCCTTGTTGTAGTGGTGACAGCGGTGGTGTTTGTGTGTGTTTCCCTTCTTTTCATTGGCTGGATTATTTATTTCCTCTGTTTTCCTGTGTGTGGTTGACCTATTTGGATTAGAGTTTTCATTCTAGCCCCCTCTGCAGGCCTGAATTTATAGGTGGATATTCCTTAAATTTGGTTTTATCATGGAATTTCCATCTATTGTGATGAAAAATTTTGCTTGGTATAATAGTCTGCACTTGCATCTCTGGTCTCTTAGAATCTGCAGCACATCTGTCCAGGCCCTTCTGACTTTTAGTGTCTCCATTTAGAAGTGGAGTGTAATTCTAATAGGTCTGCACTATATGTTATTTGGCCTTTCTTCCTTGATATTTTTTTAATATTCTCTTTTATCTTTATATTTAATGTTCTGATTAATGTGTGCTGTGGGGACTTTGTTTTTTGCTCCAGTGTATCTGGTGTTCTGTATGCCTTTGTACCTTGATAGGCATCTCCTCCCTTAGGTTAGAAAAGTTTTCTTCTATGATTCTGTTGAAAGTATTGTCTGTGCCTTTGGCTTGGATTTCTTTTCCTTCCTCTATTCCTATTGTTCTTGGATTTGGTCATTTCATAGCATCCCAGATATCCGGGATGGTTTATGCCAGGAGTATTTTGGGTTTGCCTTTTTTTTTTAGACCAAGACATACATTTCTCCCATTGAGTCTTTAGTGACTGAGCTTATCTTTTCCATCTCTTGTATTCTGCTTGTGAGATTCATGTTCAAGTTCCTAAAATTTTAATTTCCAGATTTCCCTCAGGTTTTTTTTAATCTATTTGTACTTTTTGAATGTTTTTTTCATTTCCTGACACTGTCTGTATTTTCATACATTTCTTGAAGAGATTTATTAATTTCCTCTTTAAGAACCTCTATCATATTTATAGTGACTATTTTAAGATCTTTGTCTCGTGTTTCAGCTATGTTGCAATTTTCAGAGTCTGTGTTGATATCTGGTCTTTGTTCCTTGGTTTCCATTGTCCTCTGGTTCTTAGAGGGTGAGGTAGCTGTATGTTGCTTGGTAGGGAAATCTTCTGTACTCCTGCTAGATGTAGCCACTGGGAGTTCCTGGTAAGCTGTGTTCTATTGGGAACTGACACTTAGCAATGGGGATGGGTCCAGAGAGGGGGAGGCTGAGAGGATGGAGGAGAGGAGGGTCTGCTTAGTCCCTTGGAAATGGGAGCAGAGAAAGGGGGAGAAGGAGGAAGGGAGGAGAAGGAGGGAGGGAGGAAAGCCTAGAACAGTTAGTTTGCTACAGAGCTGAGAGCAAGACTAGGGGGCTGGGTTTGGTGTGCTTTCACAGGGAATAACTACTGAAGTTTGGAGTTGAGACAAAGTTATGAGTGGTGAGGGCTTGTGCGCGCAGGAAGGGGGAGTGTTTAAAGGGAAGATCTACAAGATCCACTGGAGATGGGGGCAGGGAGGGAAGGGAAGCCACATGCTGTACTCTGCTGCAGAGGTAGGGGTGAGACTGCAGGACTGGGTTTGGAGGAGAGGAGGAAGTGGTGAAGATCTGCAGATAGCCTGTCCACTTAGTAACGTCCTGAACTATCTGATGAATTCAGTGTCGTCCCCAAGCATTCCCTTTACTCATTTATCCACCAAAATGATTTTATTCACACCCATTCTATTAAAAAATGCTTGTAGTAACTTGCTGTTCTGGGTATGTTTGTGGTATAGCTTAGCTTGGAGTTTCACTTTCTTCAAGGTGATGGAGTCTTAGAAAATCATGTTCATAAACTGATAGGAAACCAACCCCAGCACAACTCTTTTGTGTCAGATTTAGCTGCAGAGTCTCACTGATTCAATGCACCATGCTATGTTTAATTAGGTTATGGTGACTGAGTGATATAAAGTATATAGTTACTGCCACCTTTGGTCCTATGTAGATGGCATCTGCTGGCTATGCCTGTCTCTGATTTGGTTTTCCTCTTAAAAACTGGGTTATTGGGGGCTTTGTTTGCTTGCTTTTGTTGTTCAGTCAAATGAGTTACTTGTGCATTTTCTACATTTACTCTTATTGGGTATGTGATTTACAAATGTTTTCTTCCACTCTGTAGGTTGCCTTTCATTCTGCTGATCATTTTCTTTTCTGTGCAAAAATGTTTTTCATAGTGTCACTGGTTTGTTTCAGCTTTATTATCTCTGTCTTGAGTGTTGAAATCCCAAAAAAAAAAACTGCTCAGAAATTTCTGGGTTTTTTTCTAGTTTGTGGCTTTATATTAACTCTTTATTCCAGTTTGAATTGAGTTTTGTACATGGTCTACAGTAAAGATCTAATTTCTGTACATATGAAGATCTTGTTTTCCCCCAAACCACTATGGCCAGTTCTTGGTATCACTCTGACACAAGCTAGAGTGATATGAGAAGAGTGAAGCACAATTGATGAAGTGTTTCTAGAAGACTTGCCTGTTGGGCACTTTCTAGACTAATAATAGAATTCTGAAGGCCCGGTTCACTGCAGATGGCGCCACCCCTGGGTTGGCGGTTCAGAATTCTGAGAAACTCAGGATGAGCAAGCCAGTACTCTTCCATAGCTTCTGCTTCACCTTCATGCTCCTCTGACTTGTCCAATGGTGAACTTTGATGTGGACCCATAGGTTCAGTAAATCCCTTTGTCCCCAGTTTGTTTTTGGCCGTGGTGTTTTATCACAAGTAATAGAAACCCTAACTGAGACACTCAGGTATCACAGAGAATATAAATTCTTCCTGTGTAATCTTGATGTATTCTTATGAGAATTGGTTGATTATGTACACTTGGGTTTCTGCCTGACTTTCTATTCTGTCCCATTGACATATAAACCAGGTTTTATGCCAGTACCATACCGACATGATTATCAGTGATTCATACATAGTTTAAAATCACAAAATGTGATGCATGCAGCTTTGTTATAATTCAAGGTTACATCAGTTTTGGAGTTAGGTCTCTGATGAAGGATTAATACCAATATGGTGGGGGTCTATTGGCCTGTTCAGCAAGTGCTGCTGGAACAACTTGACATAAGCATATCAAAGTCAGGAAGTTGAAACAGCTCTTACACCATTTATAAAAGTGCAGTTTCAAGATGGGGCTGACCCAAAGCAGTGGTCCCTGGTCAGCACGCTAGGCTGTGGGAAGGCCTGGCTAAAGCAAGTCCAGGATGGTGAGGAGAGCAACATTTTTTTTTGAGACAGGGTTCCACGATGCAACTCTGTCTCGATAAGAGTTAAGAATCTAAGTGGCAAGGTGTGAAAAATCCCGTTACAAAGAATGGCACTGCTTTGAAAGCCACACATTATCTATTATGAATAAGACATTGTTTTGTCAAATGATTTAGAACTTAATGATTGTACTCCATTAATTCTAAATTCATATGAGCACTGTGAGAATTGTTGCAAGTCCCTTCCCCCTATAATTTTTGTTCCTACAAGCAAGAATCTGTGCATAACACCTACTCCTCCAAAAGTCACAGCAATTCCAAGAACTATTCTCCAGATTCTATCAAAACACAAGTCAACGCTGGCTGCTTCAGAAGCAGTTAAAGCAGAGCCAGCCAGGAAAGGTTTCCTAACAGCTTCTGAGAGGTTGCTGTTGTGTAAGAGACTTTTTCCTGGGGAGAGGGGGTTGAACACAAATACACATGTGTGCATGTGCATTTACACTCAGACACACACAGACACAGACACACCTACTCACCCCCCAGATCTTACAGCAGACTATGAGCCACAGGCAGCTTGACAGGTCTAGAAGATGTGCTTTCAGCAGCTTAGCAGGTCTCTCCCCCCTAGCAGTTGTTCACTGCTTCTGTGATGCTGAAAGGGGCCTCCTGAATTTTCAAAGCTCCATCTCTCATAGATATACGAAGTTTATTCACCCCCAGACTCTGGAAGTTCAGTTAGTGATCCTCTCCAAGGGAATGAGGCAGTGACAGAGCAGGACGCCTAACATCCTCTGCTCTCTGCAGGTACACACCTGCACATATATGTACAGATAGATCATAAATGTATCTGCCCTTTCTCACACACATGTACTTGTGCACAAGAGGGAGGGAAGGAGGGAGGGAGAGAGAGTGAGATAGAAGGGGGAAAAGCAAAGGTTTGTAGACATTATTGTCTACTTAGCTGCCACTTGGAAATCTGGCCCCAGATTACTTTTTCAGATTTTACCCATCATCCTCACCAAAGGAAACTACATCCTTCCCTAGACCAGAGCATGATTTAAAATAGATTAAGCCAACGGTACTACATTTTCTTTGCGTATAACATAATCAGCATGAATATGATCTGTAGGAATGTCTGGAAACACAGGTAAATTTTCTGGAGAGTATTTTACTACTTTAAAAAAAAATGTCATTTTGTCTTTTTTTTTTTTTTTCTGGAGCTGAGGACCGAACCCAGGGCCTTGAAACACTCTTCCACTGAACTAAATCCCCAACTCCACTAATGTCTAGCTAATATAGTTAATTTAGTCTTAGAATGAAAGACCAAACTGCTTTAGACTGTAAACACAGCCTTTTAATTCATTTCTGAGTCTTTAGAACCTGTTGCATACATATGCCACTTGTAAAGCTGCTAAAGACATTTCATGAGCATGAAGGGAGTTGCTTCCATGCCAAGGTCTTATTTAGGTTTCTATTGATGTAATAAAGACCACGACTAAATGAAATCTAGGGAAGAAAGGGTTATTTTATCTTCTACCTCCAGGTTATAGCCCATCACTGAAGAAATTCAAGAAAGGAATCTGGAGGCAGGATCTGAAGCAGGGTCCATTGAGGAGTACTGCTAATTACCTTGCTCCTCATGGCTTGCTCAACTTTGTTATATAGCCCAGGAGCAACCTATGTAGAGGTGGCATGACCCACAGTGGGCAGGGCCCTCTCACATCAGTTATAAATTAAGAAAATGTCACCACAGACTTGCCTACAGGCCCCTCTGATGTAGACAAGTCCTGTTTTGAGATTCCCTCTTCCCAGATATGTCTAGGTTTATGTCAAGTTGACAAAAAAAAAAATCAGCACAGATAGCTAAACATAATAATGAGAGAAATGTTAATGAATTTCATTCACTTATTAGAATTACCAATAATACAACTGACTTAAGATTTGTATGTGTATACCATATTATTCAGTCTGGTTTCCTCCTTTCTACATACAAATAGATCCTCACTCCAAACCAAACCATTTTCAGAAATATTTGGCTGAGAATGAAGTTTAAGATTTGGAAAAGCATGGTCCATTTTTTTTAAAATCTACATCTAAATCTAATGATTTCACTTATGCATATACACATATATAGAGAGAGATTCACACACAATACAATAACTTTGTTGGATAAGGGGTTCACATTTAAGCTAGATATAGACCACATCTGGAGAACATTAACTTGGCAGCCTGCCTTCTTGACTCTAGCATTTAAAAAAAAGCTGAGTATAGTGTCTAATACATGGTGTGCCTTTTCACACTTCTTTCTCCTTGTTGACACTGTGCATTCTGCCTGAAATACTAATTCTATCTTTCTTCTAGTGGCTTACTTCTTATTCATCTGGTAAAACTTAGTTTAGTTTACCTCCAGAAAGCCTTCAGATTTCCCTAGAGAGCCCAGGATTGCTTCCTTCTTGTTCCCACAGCGGTGTGCTTTCTTATGCATACTAAATTTATTTCTTCTCAAGAAAGAAAAATGTGCACAGTATTTCTTTATTTTCAGCACTTAGCATACAGGACTATGTGCATTAAAGTAAATATACTTAATATTAAGTTCAGAATTTGGCCAATTCTTCATTGAAAAATCCATCCAAAGTGTATGTGGTTGTCCATACCCGTGATCCCAGCACTCCACACCCTGACACAGAAGGATGTAAATTTCAAGGCTAGCCTAGGATTGTTAAGAAGGCCCTGCTTCAGAAACAAATAAACAACAAAACCTTTACAGATCATTCACGTAATTGTCACTGCAAAATGTTTACTTGCTCTGCTGGAACCAAAATGAATAAAATTTCTTCCCTGAACGTCACCACCACCTTTGTTTCTTCCCCCCTCCCCCTTCCGTGCCTTCCCTCGCCTTTGCTTTGCTTCCTCCTGGGGCTGCAGAGTGGGAGGCCCGCCGGCTCGGGAGGAAGTAAAGTATGTCATAGCAGGGGAGGAGGGTCTACAGGACCGCTAGTTTTACAGAGGAAAACTCAAATCAAGCACCAAAGCCCACAGCAAGCGAGAGAGGAAGAACAGAAAGGCACCCCTCAGTGGAGCTGAGCCCTCAGAGCAGTGAAGCTTTACTTCGCGGTACCTCAGTGGCTGTAGACTCAAGGTAACTATTCTATCACCCTCCTTGTCTTCTCTTTCCAGTCCATTGCTTCTGGAATTCCGGAGCTTTTGCATTTGCGCTGGGGCTAGGCGCCTCCGTTGTTGCTCTATTGAGAAAGGATCTGCTGTGTCTGAATGCAGTTTAGAGCCCCCCAAAGCAGCCGAAGCTGCTTTCAGAAAATTCAGACTTTTTTAGCGTCTAGTTAATTTTTAAAGCATGTTTGATTGGCTTCAACCCATCTGGAAGCTAGCATTTTCCTTTATGAGCAGATAAAAGTCACTAAGACAAGCTAGTGGGAAGCAAAGGGGAATATTGCTGGGGCAAAGAACTGTTAATTCTTGAAGTTCTTTTCTCTCTTTGCTTACACTTTCAGTTTAGCTGTTAACTACTTTGATTTCTCAGATCTCTGAATTGAAGCAGTATAAAAGATGGGATTCGCTCTTCCAATTTAAATATGTGGGTTTGTTCTTAAAAAGAAATGACTATTTAAAACACATTGATATAAAAGAGAAGAGGGGCAGAAGCCAGTGGAGACAGAAAAGAAAGTAAAGGACTCTAGAAGAAAATGGAGGGAGGGAGGAAAGAAGGATTAGTACGTAGGGATTTCAACCTTAATAAAATTGGAAACTGGTTACTTATAAAGTGTCTGGTTTTCTCAGAAACGTCTTCCTGCACGTTTTCAGACAGTCACGTATTATACTGAGGAGCCTATAGTAATGGTGTACTTGGCTGTTGCTGACTTTTGTCTTTGAAAAATATAGATCTTGGTTACAAGTGGAATGATTCAGAACCAGAAAGGGAGAGAGGTATTGGTTAGTGTCCTCACTGCCTTTGAAACACTAGAATACACAATTCAGTTCTTCCGGGCTTAGAAGACAGCTGCTTTTATCTGTCTTCTCTTCAACCTGGTTTAAGCCATTTGTATTATGTCACCCCATTTACTTCCTCATTACAGGGACTCTTTTTTATTTGATTTACCAAGGGCACTACCAGCAAACCCTATTAACGTCAGGTTTATTCATGACAGAGAATAAATGAGGCTTTTCGAGATTTCTTAAAAGGCTGCCCTCTGCCCGAAGACCCCCCACAAGAAGAAAAAAAAAGCCTTTCAGAAATTGATTGGTGGTTCAAAGAAAATAACTCTTGTGTTTGTTGCTTATTTGTTTCCTCATGAGTAGCTCCACAGAGTACTGAGATGGAGAAAAGCAGAAAGAAGTTAAAACCCCACAAAACATGGAAACGCATAAACATTTTCCTGTTTTCAGAGTATGCCCTTCCTGATTTCATGTTCTAATGCACAAGGGGCTACTTTGAACTAGATTCGTTCATTATTAAAGACATTACTTCCCTTTTCTTTCAAATAAGCAAAACAAAAAAATTTAACACATTGAGATTTCTAGCTATGTAAGAAGTAGATTTTCAGAGTAAATTTTCTACTTAAGTCTAAAAACATGTCTGAGAAAGGCAACAATTGAGGTTCCGGCACAGTTCTCTCCCGACTTTTGTTTTCATTTCTTCCTCCAGAATAAAGGCTTTGGCCTTTTGAAATTGTTTAACACTGCTAATTTGTGACCCTTTAATTCAGTTCCTCATGATGTGGGGACCCCCGACCATAAAATTATTTCATTATTACTTCATAGCTGTAACTTTGCTACAGTTATGGACAGTAATGGAAATATCTGACATACAGAATGTGTGATATGCAGCGCCTTTGAAAGGACTGCTCAAACCCACGGGGGGGGGCACGACCCACAGGTTGAGAACCGCTGTCCTAAATCAAGTATAATTCTCATTCATAAGATTTTAGATCATTGGCTAATGACTAAAGCTTTCAGGACTAAAGGCTGGGTTTATGATAGCCTCTGTCCCAAGGATATATCACCAATATGGCAGAGAAACAAGTAATTGTGTAAACAAAGATTTATTTAGTGCATCTACCCTGAGAAGAGGGAGAATTGGTACAAAGGTCAATTAAACAGCCCTAGTCAAGAGGTGGTCTGTTTGACCATTTCAGATTTGGTTCTGTAAGATGACCTGAACAAACCCTGCCATGTGGATGGATCAATGTGGCAAACACTGTATTAAATACTTATATGTCTCATATACAATTTCCTCCAATCTTATTGATCAGGTTATTTTCTATATCCATTTTTCTGGATAAAAAAAAATTGACACTCAGAGAAGAAAATGCAGTTTGCTGAAAATCACCCAGCTAATCATTGGCAGAGTCAGGATTGTAGTTTAAACCTGCCACCTTCTTTTATGATTTCACAAGAAGAGAATATAGAGGGATCAAATTAGTAGAATGAATACAAAGGACATTTTAAACATACATAATCCTAAGTTTTAAGCACATGGGCATGACAAAGTGGATGAGCTTGAAGGACTGGGTATGGATGGGTGTGGTGTGGCTAATGTCTCCATTGCTTCAAAGGAAAAAGAAAAACTTGAATTAATGAGCAAAGAGCAAAGCAAAGGCCAGCTCATGAAATTTTTGAGCCAATATTTTTGTCTTCATTTTATTTTCTCATAGCTTTTGGATTCATTTTAAAATTTTAATTTAGTTTATATTATTAGCCTGTGTTTGTTGTAAAAATGATGAATTATGTTCTGGGCACTGTTCTTAGCTGATGAAGCAATTATTTTTATTAGCCACAAACTGTTAAAAAAACAGATTTAAAACGTTTTCCCAACATATAGCTAAAAAATAGTCAAGTTGTTATCTAAACTCAAGCCGAAGACCACAGAGCTTGTTATCAAGTACTACAGTGTACTGACTTTTTTTTAATTTTATCTGCTAATACTCATATGTATGAAAAATATGTGTATATATGTCACTGTTGGCCCAGCACTTAAGTCCTATATAATACTAATTATTTTTATCATTAAAAAGAAGCTGTAACTAGCTTAAAGTTTTTGAGTTTCTGGGTAAGAGATATAGATTGATAATATCGGTCATTAGAACCATTTAATAGCAGAGAATCACTAGAAAAGATAACATGGCAACTGATTTGGTAGCAGAATTTGGAATATTTTGTGTTGGGCAGTAGGAAAGATGGATGCAGATGTGTAACCGCCAGAGAAGCACAAAGCAATTGGGGGGATCTTACATTAGTGCCCAATATAAAACAAGTCTCAGTAGTAATAACATGTGTCTAAGAGACATCACAAAGGAATAGTTTGTAGGGTAGTGACTGATGTGGATAAGAAGGAGGGATGAATCAATATGATGACACAGCAGGTAGAATTTCAATGTAGGTGAAGGAAAGCTGTGGTTCTAACAGGAGAGTCAAAGAATGGACCTATTTGTGTTGAAAACATAAAGACAAATAATAATTATTTCTATTTTTAAAGAAACACTTTTACACACACTAAGGAGATTTTGAACCTACTAGAATTGGGATGTTGCCAAAGCAGATCCAGGGGCTGCCAATATGGAGCTGAAGATTAGAGGAGAGGAAGTGGCCAAGACTTGGAAATCAGAGACAAGTAGTTAAAAACAGGCAGTTAAAAACAATTCAATTTTCAGCCATTTAGAGTGGCTGATAAAATGTATTGGATGAGCATATCAGGGTGTTATGACTTAATTAGAAACTAGAGAATTATATATATACATATATATCAACAAAGGTAACTGAATAATGTAGTACCAAAAGTGGAAAAAAATTAGGGAGGACATATATAAAATATAATATAATATATTTAAAAGTATAAATTAATTTTGTATAAATATATACATGAAAAGATTCACACTAAGTGTTCCAACATTGTTGTCTGTGTTGGTGTCAGGGACAGAAATATGAATGAGCTGAGAAGTTGATGTAGAAAAGCAGAAACATAGAAGAAGGAGCTCTTGCATAAACTATGATAACCTGTCATGAAATAAAAACTATTATCTGGGGCTGGAGAGATGGCTCAGCAGTTAAGAGCACTGGCTGCTCTTTCAGAGGTCCTGAGTTCAATTCCTAGCAACTACCTGGTGGTTCACAACTGTCTATGGAATCTGGCTTCCTCTTCTGGGAAGCAGGCATAAATGCAGAGAGAGCACTCATACTTTAAAAAATACATAAATAAATTGTTAAAAAAACTATTGTCTGAAATATGGGAAAGAAATTTTAAACATAGAAAGGGCTGGGTTTTCCTCAGTGGTAGAGCTCTGCCGAGGGTAACGAAATCTCTCAAAAATGGGGAAAAGATTGCAAAGCCAAACCATGAGGTCTTTCTATGCTGCTGTTCTCAAGTAAATGATTATGCTTTTGCATGACTTTATTCTTTTTCTTTTTCAATCAGTTAATAAGTGTGTGTGTGTGTGAGAGAGAGAGAGAGAGAGAGAGAGAGAGTGAGAGAGAGAGAGAGAGAGAGAGAGAGAGAGAGAGAGAGAGAATACGTGTGTGTGTCATGGTAGAGGACACGATTCTGGAGTCAGTTCTGTCCTTGCACATTGCTGAGATGGAATCTCTTGTTTCTGCTGTGTTGTACACTCTACATTAGCTGTCACATGAACTTCTAGGAAATTCTCCTGTCCCCACCTCTTATAGGCATCTGCTGTTGCAGACTGATGACACTGAGTCAATGCATGGTCATGGGTTTAGGCCTCAGACAGGTCATCAGGCTTATGTGGCTATGGTTTTATGTGTGGAACAATCTCCTCAGCCTTGGGTATTTTGATATACAAAATATATATATGCAGATAATGGATTCTGATGAACAGACCCTCCATACTGTACATTCTTACTCAAGAGCAATGTTTTCTTTTTTCAGGTCAACATGGCCATGCCAGAAAAATCAAGCATCCAACCATCTGAGGATTGCAGCACTTTCCCTGAGATTATTGAACTTAATGTAGGTGGCCAGGTATACATAACTCGCTATCCTACTCTGATCAACATTCCTGGTTCCCGGCTCTGGGAAATGTTCAGTGTAAAGAACCCTTGCTCATTGATCCAGGACAACAAAGGGAGATTCTTTATAGATCGGGATGGTTTTCTCTTTCGTTATGTCCTAGACTACATGAGAGATCTGCAGGTAGTGCTGCCTGACCACTTTCCAGAGTGTGGCCGGCTCCATAGAGAAGCAGAATACTTCAAGTTGCCAGAACTGGCCAAGATGTTGGCTCTTAAACTGAAGAAGCTCAACTCAGTTGGCAATGACTCATGTCAAACTGATCTAGAAGAGTTTTCACCCAGCATGGACAGCACTTTTAATTTCTCTTCAACTAATACCATTCATATTAGTGGCCCTGATAATCCAGTAGTTCTGACAGCTGCTGGTGGTTCTGAGCTCAGGAAGGCTGGATTCATCACTATTGGCTATCGAGGCTCCTATACTCTGGGCAGGGACAGCCAAACAGATGCCAAGTTCCGTCGTGTGGCCAGAATCACGGTGTGTGGTAAGATCTCCTTAGCCAAAGAAGTGTTTGGAGACACTCTGAATGAGAGCAGAGACCCAGACCGCCCTCCTGAGCGATACACTTCTCGATACTACCTCAAATTCAATTTTCTGGAACAAGCCTTCGACAAGCTAGCCGATGCTGGCTTCCACATGGTAGCATGCAACTCCACTGGCACCTGCACTGTCACACACGACCAAACAGATGATAGGATCTGGACCTCTTACACTGAATACGTTTTCTATCGTGAGTGACACTTAATCATCCAGAAAATACAAACCCTCAAACAGTCTCTCTCTTCTGTTCCCATAGTAACTGTATCCTTTAGAAATAGACATACCAATCACTCTAGGCTCCTGAGTGTTCCATACAATCTTAGATAATGCCACTTTTCTCATCATAGCTACTTGAACTTTTATTGGCTTTCTTCTTATACATCATTCCAGTCTATCTGTATACCAACCTTCTCTGGACTGTGCAGCAGATGCCACTTAATGAAAGGTGTGCAACAGTATAGATAGTAGAGATATATTTCTGGAATGAATGCAATTAAATATAACCATGGAATTAAAAGTGCTGAGAATTATTAAGCCACGTTTTTTCAAGCTGTATCTTAGCAATACACATTGAATGTGATTATGTAACTTGCTATTTGTATTCACCTAGATAAAACTCTGTATTGCTGAGCAAGAGATTACAATAGAAAGTGTACATGTGCTTTGAAGACATTTTACCACGTTGAGTAGAACTTGACAAGAGTCTTCTAAGAGGTTCATAGGAAGGTCAACCAATTCCTAAATTACTAAATACTTTTTATAGAAGCCAGGCAAGCAATTGTATGAGTATTATTTCTAAGAATAAAAGGCTTAGTACTTAACTTGTTTCACATGAAGAAGATAGTGAGGTGGAGTGTCATAGCTATTACCTCTGTCAAAATCAGCAGTGCCATTAAAAAATACTGTCCTAAAATTTCTTTCAGTAGAATTCCCTGCAAGCATATGCAAGGAAGAGAATGATGGGCAAAAAATTGCTTTGTATAAGTATATGCATGTATTTATTAATTAGCTGACCTTTCACTAGCCAAGTAATTGGCTGTGTCTACACAACTGTTAATTTGTTTACATTTTTGACAGGGTGTGAGTGTATGTTTGGATTTTCTGGAGGTGGGAATGGGAGGAGAAAACAAAGAAAAAAACAAGAAAAGAACTAAAAACAAGCAAACCAAACAGCTGAAATTCATCTTCTGACTCCCTGCCGATGCCTTTTTTAATCAAATGGGTTGAAAGCAAGTGTTCATTCTCATATGAAAACTTCAGGGATCGAAGATGAGTAATTGAATTGTAAAAGACTATGAACCAAGTCCAGAAAAAGGGTTTGTGAGAGCTCATTTCAGAGGCTTTTCATTGCCTTTGTGAAAACTTTTCCAGCAATCCACATCTGATAGTCTTATCTTTCCTCTATTCTGCATTTTATTCCACAAGCCTTTATTATTCTCACTGTCTTTCGATTCATTTTTCTAGTTATGGCTTTTTGAGTTGCAAAAAACTAAACTTCACATAAAGTGGCTTGAAAAAAAGCTTAAAGGAAGGCTGGACAGATGGCTCAGTGGTTAAGAGCATTGGCTGATTTCATTCAATTCAATTCCCAGCACTCACATGGCAGACCACACCTGTCTGTAACTCCAGTTGCAGGAGATCTGAGACCCTCACACAGACATTCATGCAGGTAAAACAACAATGCACATAAAGTAAAAATAACTAAAATTTAAAAGAGATTTTTAAGATGTATGAAAGTCAGTAGTGTGAGTGGGTGAGTATTTTAAACTCAAATTTACTTTATTTTTTTTCTGTTGAGTCTAAAGGAAGAAAATGTAGTCAAATAAAGTCTCAGAGAGTCTGCAGTCAATGCTATTCTCTCTTGTTTCTCAAGAGCCTTATGATTCCCCTCTGATTATCTCTAGAGATCATTAATTTCCTATTTCTCCATGCAGTGCACTTTCTTTCTAAAAATTTATAGCTGTCCTAAAGAGTAAGCCACTAAACATGAATTTACAGCCATCTTCTTCATTCTTGATGCCTTTTGTGGTCTACTTTTTTGTTGTTGTTGTTTTTGTTTTTGTTTTATGAGACAGGGTTTCTCTGTGTAGCCCTGTCTGTCCTGGAACTCAGTCTGTAGACCAGGCTGGCCTCACACTCACAGAGATCATCCTGCCTTGACCCTGAGTGCTGGAATAAAAGGCGTGGAACACCACCGCCCAGTTGTATTTCTTTACACACATATGTATGTAAATAAATGTAGATGTAACAATCATAATTAAAAACATTATAAATTTGGGAGGGATTTGGGAGGGCACAGGAAGATTTGGGTGAAGGGAGGGGTGGAAATGGTGTAGATATAATACTCATGTATGAAATCTCAAAAAAAATTAAAAATATGAATAATAAAAATGATATAAACCCAGTCTATTTAGATGTCATTACTGACCCTATTGGGCCTGTGGAATGGGAGTGAATAGAGTACAATAAGAAACCTGTCAGACCAATCTAAAAAAATATAGTGATTACCTTGATTTTATAGCAAGAAAAAGGATGAGGCATGATTGTAGACAGATTGTAATTCCATCATTTCTAGTGCTGCCTGTGCATATTTTCTAGCTCCACCAATTGCAACTCTCACCTACAAACTAAATCACAAGTCTGGTCTTAGCAGCATTCATACGCTTTTTGCTGAGTCATTGTGGAAGTGACTCACTCTCCCAAGTGAAGAAATTCAACCATTAAAAGATAACAATAGCTGGGTATGGTGGCACACCTTTAATCCATGCACTCAGGAAACAGAGGCAGGTACATCTCCCTGAGCAGGCCTGGTCTATAGTGAGTTCCAGGATAGTCAGAGCTATATAGTGAGACACTGTCTCAAGCAAGCAAACAAAGTATGCTTACGATAAAGACCTAACACAAAATTACACTCTTCACAGTACCTAACAATATTTATCTAGCTACCACCACCAAACGTCTTTATAGGGGGTTTGATTGCTTTGAGCTGTCTTACTTTCATTTTTAAAAATTATCTTTTCTTTCTTTTTTTCTTCCTTCCTTCCTTTCCTTAATTCCTGCTCTAAATAGATGTAGCTGGTCCTAAGGATCGCTAATTATACTGAACTCATACATCATTGTTCATATAGTTTAAGATAAGGTACCTCCCCATTAATCCATTCAGAATGAGAATCAAAGGTCCAGCCAGGGTTGATAGCATAGTAGTTAGCTAGGGGCACTAAGAGAACACAGATTGATACAAATTGTTTGCTTTATGTGTTGTCTCTCTTTTTTAAATTGTGGTAAAACAACTTAATGACTTATAATCAGTTAACACAGGAACAATAGTTTTTAATCTCATGAGAAGTTTAAGCCTCTTCAATGTTGCATGATCATTTCTGCAAGGGGGTATAATTGTTGTTTAAACACCTCCAGGTCCTGATCAGCCTGTTCACTTAGCTTGGAAAGCATCAGAAGAGGCACATTTAGTCAGACCATTGGTACATGCCCACCAAGTAGTCTCAGGGGCTCAGTAACGTTGCTGTTATCCAGATAAATTAACCCGTTAAGGCAGAATAGTAGGCTCAGAATAAGGAAAGTGTCTAGGTTTAAAGGTTTTGGGATATTAGACAAGTTTCAGCTCCTTATAAGTCCTCCTAACATTAATTTGGGCTAGCCCCAATCACCCTGAATTTTGTCAGTCAATGATATGACAGTCTGGTTGGTTTCTACCTTATGTGGTATGGGGGCTGGGTATCTAAGCATAACCAGCAATCCTGTCCGTGAGTGATTAACTCTATCTCCATGGTCCCTTCCTGTGGCATGGAGTATGATTCTCCAGGTTTTTCCTGTTTCACAAAGGCCAGAATCTTTTAAAAGGAATTTTCAGGAAGCCTCAATTCTATAACCCCAATTTTTACAATGGAAACTCCTTTGTTTCTGGAAACTGGAGGGCCCAGCTGCAGGGTATACATAGAACTGTAAACTATGTGTTTCTATCTCAGAAGACAAATTAACATACTTTTCCTTTTCTCCATACAACCAGACACTTCAAGTGGGCATCAGTAAGTAAACATCAAGATGGAATATGTGTTGTTAGTCTGTAGTCAACACAGCCTCTGTATCTGTCATCCTAAATTTACAGTCCAGTCCTGAGGGTAGGGAGGGTTGGACTGTGACCCTGTATCCCTATCCATAGAATAGAACACAGAGCTCAGGAGGAGGTAGAGGGCAGGGAGTGGGAGGGCCTGGGGCCAGTGAAACCTTAATTTCAATGGCACCATAGTCCAGAGACAGTCCACTTGGCGACAGCATCTGTGGCTTCCTGGTAGATCCATGGTATGATGACAGCTACACTCACTGTCATAAGAGTGGAGAGAGTCACCTTGTAGGGTCCTTTCCAGGTTAGTTCCAGTGCCCCTTTGGCAACCTGCTTGACCCAGATGGTATCATTCGACTGTAATGAAGGGAAACTGGACTGGAGAGCAGCTGGGTCTCAGATAGTTCAATGAACAACCTGTATGGAGAACTGGAGAGACTGTAGTGACTTGGGAAAGGAATAATTAGAGAGTTTTACCTACTGCTGGTCTCTGAGCCTGGGAAGCAGTAGGGAAGGTCTTCCAAAATAATGTCATGGGGGTAAATCTCTCCCTAGATGGGGTACAAAGCAAAGCAAAGGAAGGAGGCCTAGCCACCCTTTGCTGGACTCTAGTGAGAGTTTTGTTGGACTTTCTTTTGGCATCCTGTTTACCTTTTGTACCTGGCCAGAACTCTGAAGTCCGTATGGTAATGAAGTTTTAATCTCTATAAGCTTTAGTCATTGAGAGGTTTTTGCTGAGAGCTGGGCCAGAGGGAGGCCTGATCAGGTAGCACTTCCTGGAGGAGCCTTTAAGCCAATGTTTGAAAAGTTTCAGTCTGGGTGAGGACCACTTCTATTCACCTGGGAAACATATTTATATAAAAAGTAGCAAGTACTTTTATCCTCTCTCAACAGGCTAGACCGTAGTGAAGTCAGTTTTCCCACAATTCACTGGGGTGTTGGCCTGTCATTTGGACCCCTTCCTGGGTTAGGGTTAGGGTTAGGGTTAGGGTTAGGGTCTCTGGTTTGGATTCAGTTGAGCACAAACCTGGCATCTGGCTGAAACATCTCGCACTAGGCTGTCCAGTCTAGATATAACACACCTTGGTCTGATTAACTCAGAAAGTTTTGTGGACCCCAGATGAGTAGCCTGGTGAAGGTCAGTCACCAGAGTCCTGTCACTTGTGTCTGGGAGAATGACCTTTCCCTCTGGTGTCCTCCATCACCTTGTGTGTTTGAGCTGTCCATTTCTTCTTTATCATGGGGTCTCAGGTAGCACTTAGTCATGATATGTCATCAGAATGTCAATATGCCTCACTGGTCTTAGGGCCATTTGTGGTCAGGGCCAGGTCAGGGCCCGGCAGTGGGGACAGCAATTTGTAGGGGAAGCCAAACAACCTCTAGGAGGGACAAGATTTTTCAATGTCTTCTTTCCTAGTGGAGAGATGCCCTCTTCTCTATAGATTGTACCGTGGACATGCCCAGTAGTAAAAGCATACTGACTGGAGGCCTATGTATATGTTGGTGGACTTTCTATATCCTCATCTGAGAGCCTGGGTCAGATCAATTAATTTTGCTTTCTGGGCTGAGGTCCTGGCTTGGGCCCAAATCATTTCAATAAAGTCACTGCTGCAGTTGCCACGTACCTGGTTTCATTTTTCATCTCCTGACAGTTATGGATGAGCATCTCTGTCATCAGGCAAGAGGGTAAGTGAATTGATGGTGGTGAGTTCCTCAAACTGGACTGCAGGCTGGGCTAGCAGTAGAGCCTGGTACTGGTACAGTGTCACAGAGTCATTAGACAGCTAGTGTTTTGGAGCTCCTTGGAACAGGGCCTCACCCATGTCATGGGATGCTGGGACTTTAGGAACTTGATCCAGAATTACCTTGTTTCTGTTTGTCTGCTTGCTTTTGCATTTGACTAGCAGCAGCTGACACATCTCTCAGACAGGTGAGCCATCCTGTGGATACAGGGTCCAATCATTTGGACAGATTTGTCACAGGGCACTTCCATTTGGATTAAAACCCCTTTTGTAATGTCTTTTGTTTCATGGACAGATGGAAAGGTTTGAGCCATCTGGAAGTTCTAGGGCTGGACCAAAGTCAGAGCTGTTCTAAAACCTCAGTCCAGCTGTTTAGACTCAGTCCAGATTAGGGGCTCAGTGAGCCTTTCCCCTCTGTGTTGGTGTCCAGAGGCCTTGAGGGATCTAAAGGATGGCAGTGATCCTACTCTGAAGACAGCCTCTTTATCCCTTCCTCCAGGTGGTAGCCAAGATAGGTAGCCTCTGATGGACAAAGTTGGGATGTCTTTCTGTTTTTAAAAGAATATGTATTTTATGTATATGAGTGTTCCATCTGCATTTACAAGTTTATACCAGGAGAGGGCATCAGAACCCACTATAGATGGTTGTGAGCCACCATGTGGTTGTTGAAAATTGAACTCAGGACCTCTGGAAGAGCAAACAGTGTCCTTAGCTGCTGAACCACTTCCCCTGCCCAAAGTTGGGCTTTCTTAGCTGCCATTCTGTAGCCCACAGTCTGTATCTCTTGCAGCAGTTTTTCAGTGAGCCTTTTGTAATCTATTTTTCCAGAAATGTCTGACTGAAGGGCAGGAGGTCAGCATTTAGCGTTTCATCAAACACGGTTGGAAATTTTTTTTTTAAGTCTTGAGACAACCTGGTTGTCCAGGTATGTTACCTGCTATAACCTCCCTCTGGCTCTGTCAATTTAAAAGCCCAGATGGTTTTACTCACCTCTGCCAATGGGAAGCTGAAAGATGCATCTTTGAGGTTCAAGACACTGTATACCTGTTTCTCTTAAATAATCAGGCTCATGAGAATCAGAGGTTTCAGGTTTCTTCACAGGTCAAAGAGGTGTATTCCAGGGTGACTGGCAGGCTACCAGGATGCCTGTCTCTTCATATCAGGCAATATGGACCTTAACTTCCCCCTTTTTGTCCAGGGTCATTGGATACTGTTTAATCTTGACAGTGGTAGCTGAACTGGTTATTTGAAGAATTATAGGAACTTGATTTTGGGCCGGTCCTGGGTGTTGGTTTCTGCCCTTACCCCTGGAATCTTTGTTGTCTGTCTGTGCAACAGTCCAACTGTATCTTTTGATTGGAGGCTGAACTTTCAGTTAGGAGTTAGCCCTCTAACAGAGGGAGGACAACCAAATTTTTGCTGGGCATCTGTAAGTCTAACTGCATCTCCTAATCAGAGAAGGTGACAGCTGCTTTCAGTTTAGTCAAAAAGGTCTCATCCCAATCAGTTCTCTGTTCTTAAACAGTTTTTGAACTACGTCCAGCATCTGGGACCTACTTATAAATTTAATTAAAAAAAACTTTTATAACTTCTTTTTAATATCTGTGTTCAACTGGGTAAGAAAGGAAATGTTTTTAGCAGCTACCCTTAATCCTTTAAAAAGAACCTAGCAACAATAGTTTAAAGTCTCCTTGGTCAGTGTGGGACAGAGGGAAAATCCATTCTGTCTAGGCTGTGTAGTTTGGCAGCCATTCCCCTGCCCAGCCCAGCAGCTGTTTGATTTTATGTTTCCAGGGGATGGTGGGGCTTGACTTTTTCAATTATATGGATCATTGGTTTAAAAAGAGACATAAATCATGAAAAATAAAACAGTGGAACTTCCTCTTTTCCTTCTGGCTCACCCCAGGGGAAATTTTCCCCTTCCTAGGGCCTGCTTGAGCAGAACAGACACAGAGCAGAGCGAATTCTCACCTGGGGATCCCTCCCTATCTGCACTCTGCTTCGATGGCAGGGCCCCTGATGAGAGGCCTGGCTCCTCCACTTCCACACAGGGTCCAACCCAGACTGTGAGCGGGAGTCAGCAACAAAACCAGCAAGTGCTCCTGCTCCTGGAGGGAGACACTTAGATAGTTGGGGGGGGGGTTCTATGGATGACCTGGCAGAGCCAACAGGCTTTGAAGGGACATAGATCTTAAGCTGAATGGGGGAGAGTGTCATCAGAGAAGGCCATACAGTGATACAAACCTGACAGAAACACACACACACACACACACACACACACACACACACACACACACACACAGAGAGAACAACTAGGGTAGGGACCACACATTCATACACCTTAATAGACAACAGAATCCGGTGACTTCTGACAAGGATCCATGACACTGAATCAGCAGCCATGTCCCACCTCTCTCCTATGTGTCCAAACAGAAAGCACTTAACCAGACCCTGGAGATGGGAGAACAAACAATTTCTTCATTTGTTTCCTTTTGTGGTGAAGGTACCAGACCTTCCCTGAAGTATAAGGCAGTGAGTGGTTGATCAATGGGGGGTGGCTGGGCAACAGGACACCTTAGGCTCTGCACCTCCTAGAAGTCCTCTGAGCACTGCACTCTTCAATGATCCAAGGGCCTCAGAAACCCAATGTCTCAAAGTCTGGTCTCTGGGATCTTGTTGGGGCCTCTGGAAATAATGTGGTGTTTTTACCAGAAAAGATTGCTCGGACATCATTTTAAGTCAATATGAAGTCTTTATTAGCCAGCTGAAAACTACATCAGGTTTTTGGGATTCCAGTGTAGTCCAGAGCCTTTCTCAAGCGAGCTTTTCCTGGGTTGTCATACTTCACCTAAAAAGAACAGTTAGCCGGAAGGAGAACTATAAAAGACAAAACTAAAGCTTAGTACATGTAGAGACTTTCCCAGAACTATAGACTTTGAAGGATCAGGTTTTCTTTATTTTCTTCATATTGTTAGGTGGTGGTGTCTACATGCTGAATTTTATAGCCTGAAAGGCACTTCTATCATGGAGTCAGTTGTGTTAAAGTCTTGGGGCCTATGAAAGTCTGGGTCCCTGTCACAAAATTAGTTTCAGAATTTTACCAAGAAATTTTACCAATTTCCAAGAAGGAGAAAAAAGAATTTGAGGTGAAATTATTGTTTCTTTATCAAAATAGTAGTTATATTTCAACAGAAATCCTGTAGGCTTCACTGTTTTAAGTTGGTGTGTCTCAGACTTTCATTAATGAAAATCTAAAAGTAACATATTTTTATTTGTTCCATAAGACAAATAAAAGCAATAATTGGGCTACTCCATTTATATACAGTGACATATTTATGATTGTAGAATCTCTGATAAACTTTGAGAATCATAGGATTCTATGGAGCATGATTTGCAGTTGCTTTTGAGGTCTAATGATAAATGTTACAAGAAGACAGAGGAACTGAATTTGAGAGAAAATGCATGATAAGTTAATGAGAAACTTGTAAAGAAACAGTATTTATTTTCTCCAGTGGGAGAGAACTTGGTGATTAAAGCAGCAGGTGTTTTAGACTCTCAAGGAGAAAAGAATTAGTTTTGTAGACAATAATTTAATCAAATATGAACTTTATATATAATACCAATTCTTAAATGTTAGAACTAGTCTTTAATACTTTGCTTGAGCTATTTAATTAAATCTCAGAAATAATACTGAGAGCCCTGATACTAACACACTACTTAGACTGAAGTACTGGTTATAGCAGTACTGGTTATAACATATTGTCTTTTATTGAACTCCAATTTGGAGCTCTATGATTTATCTATAATTTATTTTCAATGTTTACAAAATATCTTGTTTTTGAATTCTGAGATGTCTTCACTCCTCAGGATCCCATTGTAAGTTCAAATAGCTGCAAAATTAGCACAACATTTAGACAAAGAGAATATGAAAACACAATTTATAATTGTTAAAACTGACTCTAAGAATGCATCTTGCACATATGGCCAAGGTACAAAATATTTGGTACTTCATTCCAAAATTCATTTTTTCCCCTCAGAGTTAGGTAAAATAACAAGTTCTATGGTCCTCCCTCGGTGTGTGTGAGTTGACTATCGCACTGCATGGAAAGACTGTTTTAAGAAGGGAACCAAGTAGACCATATGTTGATCATCTTTTCTCTAGTATCCAAACCTATAACCCTCTCTTTTCTCATGAGGAGGAATGGGTGGGGGAGTAGAACAAAATACCTTCTAAAAAAGGATTTTTAAAACTGTTTTAAAAAAATTAGTAGGAATTCTGTAAGTAAGGGGGATTAATTACCTCTTATAACTATGAATCATACATTATAATTTTCATTTTCCCAATGAGGAAATTTAGACTAACAGTGGTCAAGCTACTTGGTGAAGGTCATAGAATTTATGTGAAAGGGGTAAGATGACAGGCTTACTCCAGAGCCATATTACTTTATACTGTACTATGAGGGAAATTCAGAGTTTAAACTAGCATGTGTTGGACTCCTGTGATTGATAGGTTCATCTGCACATGAGAGAAAACCCAAAAGATTTATATTTAAGTTCAATACAAGTATCTCTCACCTGTAAAAATTTAAAGTCAATTCCAACCTGGAACATTACTCAGTTCTACAATGAGGCCAAGAGCTAAAGCTCCTTTTGTCTTGTGGCATTTTCTTTACCCTCCCTGGTCCAATATAACTACACCAGAAATAAAGTCCAAAGTAATGTGTATATTAATTCTTGAAAAGAAGCTGTAACTGATTAGCTGGCTCAATAATTATAGTTTGGGATATTGCAAGTTCATAGTAAAACTATCTTGCATCATCTTTAGCCCCTTCAATAGCTAGCTATTGCCCTTCTCTATACCTGACCTAACACTCTGCCATTATTAGGGAAATTTTTTGTAATGTACAAACAGCACTAGTTTCCATCAACGAAAAGGCTAAGAATGTTTACAGATAGCATCTGAGGCCTGTAGTTGAACTCTTCCTTCTTTTCAGATGTCCTACCTACCAGATAGATCTACAGATGTATTTGGAGAGTATCTTGATCAGTACATGATTTGTTTTATTGTTTTAAAAACCACATGAAATTGTTACCATATTAAAACATGAAATTTGAAGTCACCCAAATCTGTCTCCAGGCTCTGGTCAGAAGAAACTACATCTTGCCTTTGAGGCAAGAGTTGTTTTGACATTGACAGGAAGAAGGAAGGAGGTCACTCTCTTGCTCTTTAAGAACAATGTTCTGGAGTCAGAATGGTGACACATGTTTGTGATGAAGGCTAACTTGAGCTATGTAGCAAGATGCTAACACATAAGAAAAACAGAAACTCAAGAAACACAACTCTGAATTTCCACACACGATTGTTGTGTGTGTGTGTGTGTGTGTATATATATATATATATATATATATATTCAAATCAACCTAGTCATGTCAGTCCTCAAGGGAATCTTGGAAGTGTAGCCTTTGCTACTGAGTTAACCATTCACAATTAAAATATGTCTTTATAGAAGGATAGAGCAGTTAGTAAGAGAAAAGTAGAAGTTTTCATTCTATAAAGTTGTACATTCTATAATTTTATCAAGATATAAATGGAAAACAATTACATAGGATTTTACATAATTGTAATTAGTCCAATAACTAATAATTTATTCATTCTTTCAAACATTTTTACAAAATAATTAACATCATGTAGGATAAGTCATGGTCTTCTAATCACCTCATAACTTCTAGGATATTTTTGTTATTAACTCTAATAACACAACTTTGTTCATTACATAGAAGAATGATATATTCTAACCAAATACATGAGAGTCATAAATCAAGACTCGAGATTTTAGGATTAAAAGGCAAAATATTAATTACATATTGCACACTTATTTCTATGCTTCACAATACCTGACATAAGAAGGTTCTGTGGGAGTTAATATGTTGATCACAATAACTTTCTCTGGACTGAAAACAAAATAAGGATTTACTCTTTCTTGATAGGAAGCACACAAACCATGCTCTGATCAAACACACAGCTTGGAGTTGCTCTCCCAGCAAAGTAAAACAGCACCCACAGATTAAAACTAGCAGAAACATTAGGTATAGATAAGAACCAAATATCAAAATGTAAGTAGCATTCTGTGGACAATTTTAATTCTGATCTTACACGTTTATACGCTTCTGTCTTCAAAGAATAGTTAAATTGTGACTCAAATTATTTATTATGGTTGAAAGTTTAAAAGGAGATCATAAAAAAAAGATCACATTTAAGCTGTTCCCAGAAGAACCCTATTCGTCATTTAAAGGCTTACAAGTAACATTTACTTTGGTTAGTTCATTATAATGTAAAATCTGTTTGAGTCAAAAACATGATAATATCCAGATCATGCGAGTTTGATTATACCCATCCATATAAATGTAAAAAGCTCTTATGTTAATTTATAATGAAATAACTAGTTAGATATGGCTGTACACTCTATAATTTTATCAAGATATAAATGGAAAATAAGATTATAATACAAGATTACACGGTTATGGAATTTGGGCTCAAGATTTACTGTGGCTCACAAACTGTTGTCTCTTTAAACTGACTTTGTATAGCTCAGTTCTGACCATTGTGAGTTAATACTATAGTGCCTTTCAAAGAGCTCTATTTCCTATTAATTTTGTTGTTTGTTTTCAGCTTGCAGAGTGGCCCCTACTTTTCTGCTCCTGATCCTCTACTCCTTACATATTCTAAATCTCCAAGTCTAATTCATTTTAAAATGCTTTGAAAATTTTATTAATTGTTTAAGGATTTCACATATGGTATTTTGATCATACTCATTGCAACTTGTCCCATTAACTCCTGTGAGATATGCCTCCACCCATTATTCCTCAAGTTTATGTCCTCTTTCTAAAAATTCAATAACTTACTGTCTCAGTCAGAATTACTGTTCCTATGATAAAAAAACACCATGATCAAAGCAACATAGGGAAGAAAGAATTTATTAGGCTTATGCTTTCACATCAATATTCATTGAAGGAGGTCGGAACAGGAACTCAAAAGGACAAGAATGTGGAAACAAGAGCTGTGCTGGGGAGGAGATAAAGTGATGGAGAGAAGAGAGAGGGACTGGAAGGGGCAGATGGGGGGGAAGGGAGTTTGAACAGGGGATACATGGATAAAAAAATATGACTTTATTCATAATAAAATAAATAAATAAATAGATGAATAAAATAAAAAAGTTTTGGAGAAGTGTTTCTTACTGGCTTGTTCCCCCATGGTTTTCTCAACCTGCTTTCTTATAGAGCCCAGGATCACTAGCCCAGGAATGGCCCTCCCCCATCAATCGGTAATTAAGAAAATTCTCCACAGGCTGTCCAGATCTTGTGGATTCATTTTCTCAGTTGAGGTTCTCACTCTCAGGTGGCTCTAACTTGCATGAAACTAGCCAGTGTACTAATCAACTCTAATTTGTGCTGCCAATACATTTCTGGGTTTAGAGCCATCCACTAGAGAACGGTGAATCCACCAGAAGCCATGCCCTTAAAGAAAACTAACTCTCCCACCCCAGAAGCCATCACTTGTTCATAGCTCCTTAGTTAGGAATAGGGCTCATGAACTCTTTCCCAGTCCATGAGGGAATGTTCACCAGCTTGATCATGTGCAGACAGCCACAGCCATTGTGAGTTTTATGAGTGCATTTGTCCTGTGGTGTGCAGAAGACACTGTTTGGATCTTGTCCTCTCAGACCTCTGGCTTTTAACAATCTTTCTATCTCCTCTTCAACAATAGTCCCTGAGCCTTGGGGTGTATGTGTGTATTAGTGTGTGTGTGTGTGTGTGTGTGTGTGTGTGTGTGTGTGTGTGTGTGTATGTGTGTGTGACATTGACATCCCATTTGTGGCTGCGCATTCCTCATTCACTTATCATCTGTATTTTGATCAATTATGAGTTTCTTCATTAATCACTATCTACTGTACAGAGAAGCTTCTTTGATGAGGCCCAAGAGTTGCACTAAACTGCATCCCAGAAATAAAAATTTAGAGGACAGTCTGCTACTATGTCTGTTTAGAAAAATAATAGTAGCATGTCCACCCCAAGGCCTGCGAACTCCCCAACCTTGGGTTCTTGGCCACATTTACAGTATCAGGTATGTAGAAATACCTCCCATAGACTAGCCTTTAAATAAAAACATAAAGTGAAAAATTGCCCTCATAACATCTTTACCACTATTGCATCCATGTCTTGCCATCCTGCTCCTTATTTTGGTACACAGTGTTCATGGATGAGTAAGATTGTTGATGACTTCTTCCCTGACACCTCAGCAGTACATATCACCTTCCTGCACTATGAGAGCTAGCCAGAAAGAAAGAGGCTTCCTGATCAGTACCAAATAGTTTTCTTCATGTGCCCTGACCATTGTGTATGGTGTTTTCAGCAATAGGTCCTTATTATCAAGTTCTGGTGAGCAAAAGAACAATGAAATAGCCTGTGTTATTTTGGGAAATCTCTGGAATATCTATGACCAATGACTGTCTATGACCATGTCACTCCTGGCCCTCAGCTTTTTACTTGGCAACCTATTGCTTTTGGGATGATCAGCGGCCCATTCTTCACTGTTGATGTCAAAATACAATTCTGGCTATGTAACCCTTGAGCTGTTACGGTGGTATGAACACTATGGCCAAGATGAGAATATTTCTCCAATTTGGATTACAGGGTGTGAAGTTAATACAGAAATGATATATGAGGGCTGGAGAGATGGCTCAGCCGTTAAAGGCTAGGCTCACAACCAAAAATATAAGAAATGATATATGAGAAAAATGCCAAGGCTGATTCATAGTTTTTTCAAGTACTATTTGATTTAAATTTATAAGACATAATCTTAAGTTTGACTAAGAAAGTAAGACTAGCTGAAGTGAGCAAAAGTCTTTATCAATTCAATTTCCTGTCCTAAAGTTCAGGCTGAGAATGAATGTGAGACATGAAGAAATGAAGTAGCAAAGGTAGAAATGCAGGGAGGGGCAAGAAGGGAGCGCTGCAGGAGAGCTCCACATTTTAGCTCATAGAATTTTCTAATCCTTGCTAAATAGTTTAATTTAATTTCCAAAAACATCCTCACAGATATGAACTTCTTTTCTTCTTACAGATGAGGAAATGGAGAGTCTTACAGCATCATGTAATGTAAGCACCCGCATGACTAAAAGGACTCTAGAATCCTAAACTCTTCTGACCTTAGAATGTACATTCCTCATACCACACACACTGGGTGAACCTTGAAGGGAAGGGCGGTAGTGGCACCCGCCTTTAATCCCAGCACTCAGGAGGCAGAGGCAGGCAGATCTCTGCAAGATCTAGGCCAGCTGGTCTACAGAATGAGCTCCAGGACAGGCAGGACTACACAGTGAAACCCTGTCTTGAAAGACAAAAAGAAACAGAGCAAAAATTTGAATAAAGCTCAAAGACAGTTTCAGCCTGTGGCCGAGGCTCAAAATGATGGCATGGTTTAACCCTTTCTCCCTCTAGGAATTTTTGATCTAAGAAGCAGGTTATCTAAGGGCGTATGAGTAATTACAAATTCTATGGTTTAGAAGGAAATTAGAATTGAGATGGGACAGCATGTGCCTTCTCAAAGTCAAATGTTGACATGAGGGAATCTCAAGATATTGTGAGGAATGTATATTCTATTGCCTGTGGAAAACTAGCTTTCTCTTCTCAGTCATTTTCTAGTACGGAGCGGGGAGAAAACTGGATCTGCCTGGAGTGGAGACTTAACTAAGCCATATTGGGACAGCAGGAACATGGGACTGTCTGCTGCCTGACCAGGGAGGGGAATGGGAGATGTGGAGAAGAGAGAATGACCTGATGTGGTGGGAGAGGGAAGGGACCTTGAATAAGGATATACAAGGATAGAAAGTGTGACTTCTTTGTTCATAATAATAGTAATAAAAAGAAAGAAAAAGAAAGCTAGGAGAACTTAACAACTTGCTATGGAACTGTCCAAGTTAAAAGTAAACTGACATGACCTAAGTCAACTCCCTTACTTTGCTTAGAAAAATAAGGTTTCCAGAAAGGTAAAACTTGAGAAAGCGGCAGGTAGGAATGTAGCCTAACTCATCTAGTTCTCTCTCGGCTGTCTGTCACTCTGCAAACATTACAAGACACCACTCTAAAGAATGCTATCTGTGGTCTAGAATAACTTCATTACTTTTAAACTATTAGTCCTTGGAAAGTGCATTGATATGTTTCATTACTTTTAAACTATTAGTCCTTGGAAAGTGCATTGATATGTTTATAAATACAGCTACAAATTTCCTGCTCTTGCACAGGCCATGGCAGAGGACTGCATTCATTCCTAGCATCCCCATCAGGTGGCCCACAAGTGCTTTTGACTCCAGTTCTCAGTAGACCCAACACCTCTGGCCTGCTCAAGTAGCTGTGGTCATACGCACATACCCACCCAATGACAAGGGTACATATATACATAATTAGAAATAATATTGAAGAAGATTTAATATCTAACTGTTTAGGTATAAAACAGCCTATTTGAGACCTTCCCAATTTTTATACATACCCTTTGATTTTAAGAACACTTTTTAGGTTCATGGGAACATTAACCAGAAAGCATAAATTTCTAATTTGTTCCTTGTGTCCAACTATAGCTTTGCCTGTCATCCTTGTACTGCACCAGCCTGATGTTCTTGTTATAGTCAATAAAACAGCACTGATCCACCACTATCACTCAAAATCCACAGACTGCATCAGAGTTACGGGCTTCTCCATGGCCTTTGACAAATGCATAATCTACAACACTAATGTCACATAGAGTAGCTTTACTGCCATAAGAAACTACCCCAGGCTCCAGGTATTCATTTCTCTCTCCTCCCTAAAATCTTGAAAATCATCATTTTAAAAGAACCACCATGATTTTTATTTTTTACAGATTGTCAAATAATTGGAACCATATAACAAAAGCCTTTTCAGACTGTTTTTTTTTTTCTCTAGCAATATGTATTTGCAGTCCCTCTGTGTCTTTTCATAGCCTGACAGTTCATTTCTTTGTAATGTTCTACTGTTGTGATAAGGATACTCAGTAATTATATGAGCAAGGCAGCAGAAAATTTCAGCCCCACCTGCTTTTAAATTTTCAGCCTCACCTTTTAAATCGTTTGAAGCATATCTTGCTCATGTAAAAATAATTCAAACTTAACATTTTCAAGTGCAAGCTTTCAGTCTCTCTTCGCCCAAGCAAAGAACGTTTACTTTGAATTTCCTCTTTCTGTTATTGACAAAATTCTCCCAACGTTCTCTTTAGCTGTTCTTCTCCCGTTAACTGCAGCTTTGAAGTCATCAGTGTTTATAGATCCTGTCTGTGGAATGCCATTGTTTCTTTCTTTCCAAGTCACTGCAGATCTTTGAACACACTTTGGGGTAGGTAGATTCAACAACACAGCTGCTGACTTTCCTATTTCCTGTTTGGGCCTCTAATCTTCACCCTTTAGCTCATTTTCCAGCTCTTCTAAGAATAGTGTTCCTGCAATCTCACTCTTCTGGGTCATCTTCCTGCTCAAAACTTTTTTCAATACAGAAGTTATTTTATATTGTTCTGTTGGGTACAGACACATTTGGTTTTGTCATATTCTTATTGCCATATGGCCTCCACTCTGGTTCTTCCTCTGTCTAATTTAGTACTTATATTTATTATAATAAATAATCAAAATCTTAAGAAGCATCCAAATCTCAACAACAGTCTTGTGCCTATCATAGAGCAAGCCATAAAATTCCTCAAACTACTAATCTCTTGTTTAGCAGCTCAGGAAATAGTCAGGGAAAGAAGATCCCACTGCCACTTAGTAAAACTATTTACCGTGGTAAAATAACAATGAAAATTATTTAACATTTTCACTACTCATAAAGGTACAATTCAATGGCAAGTGCATTTACAATACTGTGTGGCCAATCATTATTATCTGTAACAAAACATTGCATTAGACTCAACAAAAAAAAAACCCTTGAGCAATAAGTACCCCTCCTCTGCCTTCTCACCTCAATCTTACACATTGTTTACATGCATTTGCCTATTTAATATGTCCCATATTAATGGAATCATATAACTAAGCATTCCTGCGTTATACAGCCTTGTGTACTGCTGGTGAATATGTAAAAAAAAAAATTCAATAGTGCTGTAGGATGGTCTTTCTTTACACTGTGTATATGTGTTGCCAGAGCCATAGACTAAATAGTTTGTAATTTATATTAAGCCTCTGAGTTAATTATTTTATAAGTGTCTGCAAAACCAGGACAGGACCAAGCAAAGCTGGGCAGAACAGTGAAGAATTTCTGGTTATACAGGAGTTTACAAAAAAGTAATACATGAAACTATCTTGTGACACAAAAATTCCATGCCTATTTTTATATCCTAAAGAATTGAGATGAGAACTCTAACATCTATACAGCAATGTTTTCCTCAAATCCATGACTTTCTGTTTATTTTTCAATTTATTATTATTATTACTTATTAACATTCTAAGGAATGTGAAGAGGTGTCTTTTTATGGTTCTCAATTGCAATTCCTAAACAATTGGTGAGGCTGACCATATCTCCATATACTTCTCATCCATCTGCATATCTTCTTTTTCTTTTTAGTTGCGAGCATAGCCTTTAATAGCTGAGCCATGTCTTCAGCCCTTATTTTTCTTTCTAAAATTCATGTTTATTTATAATTTGAGAACTTCATACATGAATGCAATCTATTATCAACATATCTGCCTCCACTACTGCCAACCCACCTACCATGTACCTACTCCCACCTTCAGAATTTCTTTTCATTCCCCCATTGAGTCCACTTAGTGCCCCCTACAAGTGCATGAGTGTAGAACCACACACTTAAGTTCAGGCAGCTTCTGGGTGTCCCTTTAAGGGAAATGCCCATTTCATTTTTTAACCAAGGTTCTTGTGTTTGAGGTACAAGAATTTTAAAATGTTCTAGATATTTTTTATTATTATTATGAATAAAGTCATATTTTTATCCATGTGTCCCCTTGTTCATGTTCTACATATTAATATCCTATCAGATATATACTTATAAAATGTTTTTTCACTTCAGTGTTTTTGTTGTTGTCTTTTGATACACAAATGTTCCTGATTTTGATGATGTCTATCTTTGCATTTTTTTTTCCTGTTGTTGCTCGGGCTTCTGGTATTGCAGTCCTTAAAAAAAACCAAACTATTTTTACTGTAATTTTCCCTTTCTTTATATGCTCACAATAGATTAGTTTGGCTCCAGAGACCTAAGGAAGGATAAAGGTCAAACCTTATTATATGTTGAAGTGGCACTTCCTGAAGAAAAAAAAAAAACCACTGAAACTAAAAATAGTAAAGGAAGCTAATGAAACATAATACAAGAAACTCAAGTCCAAAAGCTGGAAAGGTATCATTTCAGTTTCTTGTCCTCTAATATTTGGTGAGCAGGACATCACTACACTCATATACAGATAAAATTTACAATGCCTGGCAAAGATTGCTTGAATTTAATAAATATAATTTGAGTTTTACCTCTCTAAGGTATTTTTCTTTGTAAAGAGCTAAGTGAATCACCCAAAGGCCACATGGCTCTTATACTGAGAGACCAGGAAATTGTTTGAAAACGTCTGACAATTTTCCAGGAAAATTTTAGTAATGGCCTCTAGTAGTATTATCCTAGTGCGTATAACATTCTGCTGGCACATTCTGCAGTGCTCTTCCTATTGGTTCCGAAATTAAATTTTAGATGTGACTACCCTCTTGCATTAAAGATCTCTCCCTCGTATCTCACCTGGATAATTTATAATTACCACTTTAAACTGTCCAGTCTTAACAATCTTCAGTCAGACAATCCTTTCCCTGACTACACAGTCATATTTCCATTGTTTCTTCCTGCTACTTAACTCAACACATTCATTTGATCCCATTTCTGCTTGGTTTTCCTAATTTTCATTGATTGAACAGGTGCCTGTTCTACACTACATTATTTTATATTTAATGGCTGAAAGGTGCCTGTAAGGCAGGCACTAGTCTTTAAAGATAAGAAAGTGATGTAATCATAGTCCCCAAATGGCAGATAAAGAGTACATGTTTGAACACCGAATCTGCCCAAACCACTGCATCATTTGCACTTCATTTTAGTGCCCATTACTTTGGTTCTTCATTTCTAAGTATTCCTGGAGAAACTGGAAGACCCAATTAAGCACTGCCATTCCAAGATTAAACTTGGTACTATGTTTTCCAGCCTGAAAAAGACAGAGTTTCTCTGATATAGCCCTGGCTGTCCTGAAATTCTCTGTAGATCAGGCTGGCCTCCAACTCAGATATCCATCTAACTCTGCCTTCCAAATGCTGGGATTAAAGGTGTGTGCCATCACCTTTCAGCATCCATTCTCTAATATTCTTAGCAGCTAAGCAAACAGAAAATAATTACTGTTAGATTCATCACACAACTGAGATCACAGTGTTTACCCTAAATTTGAGAATAGGCAAATTTAGATAGCAAGTACTATAATGAAAACTTCTGTGAGAAAACAAATACCTGGGTGGGAAAGCTGAATTGTGAACAAGTTTGAGAAATACTGTAGGGAATACTATTCTTGTGTGAGATCCATAATTAGTTCAGGAGGCTGAATGGTTCTCCGGGAGAGAACAGATTTAATTTCTACCAGGGGAAGGAAGCAATAGTCATTTGATACACGCCCACGACATTATTTTCACTGGAACAAGGCCCCCAGAAAAGCTTACCCAGACCCTAGCAAACTTGGAAGAAAAAGAATACAACTTCCTGTCTCATGAAAGTGTGTGTGTGTGTGTGTGTGTGTGTGTGTGTGTCTGTGTCTGTGTCTGTGTGTGTCTCTGTGTGTATATACAATACTGACAAATACTTGTGAAGTTGACAGCATGTACCAAATTACTAAAAGATTAAGACCTATGAAATCAAGTTCTCAAAAGAAACCACATCCATGTTGAAGAACCTAAAGACCGTGACTGAGCTCAACTTTGTAACTGTGGAATGGTATGGCTCAACAGCCAGAACTATTTGGATGTACATTTACTACTCTTGATAAACTACCTATGTTCATATTTGTTCTAACATCTTGCTATTTATTAGGTAAAATTTTGGTACATATTGTTCTGTTTAGGAGACAGCTACCTTCACTAATTCTAAAGCTAAAGATGTTTAAAATAAAATTTTAAACTTGTAGGAGTAGTATCTTCATTATACTATAATCCATATATACATTGTTACTATTTAGTTTGTTCGGTAACTATAGAAGCTCATGCAAACTCTTCTACAGAGGAAGATGGCATTTAAGAGTAACATAAATCTATATTCCAAGGCTATGGTCATTTATATATATGGCCTCTAATAAACTATCTCCTAATTGCTGTGGTTTACACTCACAAACCTAATAATAGGACTACAGAATTGTTTCCCCTACTCACTGTCCATGTAGCCATTACATCAATGAGCCTGCAGCATTATAATAGTGAAATGTAACTGGAAGATTGTATATCTTTGACTTTACTTAAGAAGTATGTCTCCTAGTATTAGAACAGCTCAGAATAGAATTGTTCCATAAATCTCTGTCACAAAGGCCTATTAAAATTGTAAAATCACATACAGGAACAACAAATCATAGGAAGGGCATTATTTTTTGCATCCTTTTACATAAGTTTCTATGTCTCTTGAATCATGTTATGTATGTTGTGATTTTAATGTCAGAAAAAAGCAATAAAAACATTTTAAGCTTGACATTCACATGTAAAAATAATGTTCACAGGACATGTTCCATACTATAGATATGTTTGACATATATTACCAATTAATTTAATTAAAAACCCCTGTTAAGTAAGCTTAATGTTATTTTCTTCATAAAATAATTTAGGAAATTGAAATACAAAGAGATCTGTCAGTCTCCTCAAATATACATGGCTAATAAATAATTTCTAAGCAATTATAAATAATCTATATTATCAACAGGAAGTACTATAACATCTATTTATATGTGGATAATATAGGCAAATATAAATATACAAATAATGGGAAATGTAGGTATATATTAGAGGAGGGAAATAGAAAAGTATTACATTTCCACATTTCATTCTTTTCATGGTAACTGGGGTAGAAAGCAAGTCAGAGTGAAACAGAGCAAAAAAAGAAACAAACACAGAGAGAGAGGGGGGAGGGAGAGGGAGGGAGGGAGAGAGAGAGAAAGAGATTGTGTGAATTATAAGGAAATTTATTAGAACGGCATATAAGCTATGGTATCAGTAGTCTAACAGTGGCTATTACAGTAATAACACTAATCATTATGCTGCTAATTATTCCCAAAATGTAGCCAATTTCTACAAAGAGCTCCTACTGACTCATTTTTTTCTTTTATTGAAAATAGATTTTTTTTCTCACATAATATATCCTGATTACAGTTTCGTCTCCTTCTACTCTTCCCAGTTCCTTCCTACCTCATCTCTCCTCTGGATTCACTTCCTTTCTCTCTTTTATTAGAAAACAAGCAGGTAAAGAATAATAATAATAATAATAATAATAATAATAATAATAAAATACATTGAAATAAAACAAAACTAACACATTGCAGTAGGACAAAAAAATCTGAATGAAAAGAGCCCAAGAGAAGACATCCATTTGATCACACACTCAAGAATCCCATAAAAACATTAAACCAGGAACCATGATAAACATGTAAGGTATGTAATAGATTTATAATGTCAAAATAGAGAAATGTGTTTGTGTGTTGCTTTTTGAGATAGGGTTTCTTTGTAAAACAGTGCTGCCTGTCCTGGAACTTACTCTGTAGACCAGGAGGGCCTTGAACTCACAGAAATCCACCTGCCTCTGTCTCCTGGTGCTGAGATTAAAGGCATGAGCCACCATCACCTGGCATGTGTATGTATTATAAAATAAGCAATAAAATAAAACAAAACCCCTGACACATCATTATGAGACAAGGAACTTCCAAAGATACCAATGTGTTAATTTTCTGTCGGCCATCTACTGCTGTACATGTAGCCTACCTTTAAGAGTACTTTGTTTCCCAGTGAGACTACCTTGGAGAAAACTGAATTTTCATTTGCAAGTGGTCATCAATAGGACATAGTTTCTGGGTTAGGAATGAAAGCATGTGACTACTTCTTTCAGATCTAGGACTCTAAATGATGCAGACCCATGCAGGCCCTGTGCATGCTGCCTATGTCTTTCTAAGTTCATCTGAGCTTTGTTCATGCTGATTCAGAGGGCCTTGTTCTCCTGATGTCCTTCATCCCTTCTGGCTTTTACACTCTTTCTGCCTCCTCTTCCTTGGGGTTCCTGAACTCTGGGGGGAGGGATTTGATGGAGACATCTCATTTATGAGTGAGTGTTTCAAGGTCTCTCACTCTCTGCATAATGTCTGGCTGTGATTCTCTGTATTTGTTCCTACCTGCTGCAGGAGGAAGCTTCTTTGATGATGGACTCTATTTTGTGGAGTGTGCCTTAAATCAAACGGGACATTGGTTGGTTGGTTACTCCAACAACGTTTGTGTCACCATGTACTAGTATATCTTGCAGTCACTCAAACATCATTGCAGATTCAAGGGTTTGTGGCTGTGGTGGTGTTTACGTTTCTACATTGGTAGCATTCAGAGTACCATCCTGTACCAAACACATGAGAACATGCAGATGAAGGCTCTATGTAGGCACCAGCTGGATGAACCAGGGTTGTGTGGGTGTTGTATTCAACAATGGGTCATTGCTGTTATTTTGTAGAGAGCAACCTATAGTCTTAGCAACAGCCTGGGTTGTTTGGGAATCCCCATGGGACCCCTTTGACCAGCAAGTCAATCAGATGTAGCCCAATGTCAGCAATGGAAACTTCACTGGGTAACAAGAGATGGGCAGTTGAGATTCTGTCTCCTGCATTATTTATCAATTTCATTTATATTGCTTTCCTATATGTATATATTTTAGGAAGCTTCTAGTCTACCAGGTTTTCATACTATCCCTTGAATGGCCCTTAATTTTAGCTGTATCTCTGTTTTCCTTCCTTCATCCCCTTCCTTACTTCCCATCCCCTAAATGATCTTCCAAATCCAGTCCCTCTATCCATTCTACTTCACTTTTCTAATGAGATCTGTCTGATGCTCCTAGAAGCTTACTCTCTATATATTCTCTGTAGCTCTATAGATTGTTCTCTTTTTAGGATTTAATTTTGTTTATGTATATGTTTGTTGATAGAGTGTATGAGACATGTGCACCAGCCTGTTGAGGTCAGCCAAGGACTTCGGATCACTTGGAACTGGAGTTACAGTTGGCTGTGAGACTCCAGAACTGGGTGCAGGGAACTGAACTGATAGTCTCCATAGGAGAACAAGTAATCTTAAGCTCTGCACTGTCTCCTCAGCACCTCAAATTGGGCCATTCATCCTTCATGTGTGCCTGTGGTTTGAGAACAATGAGATTATGTTGTTTTCAGCTTTTAAATCTGTGGTTACTTAGGAAATTAAAAAAAAAATACCTTTCAATTCTCTGTACCCACTTCAGGGGGCTCACAACTACTTGTACCTCTACAAGCCTATTAAAACATTAGTTTGTTGATTTGTAGCCACATATTGATAATGTTTCTAGCAGAAAATCTTAATAGAAACCATTGAATGTTTTTATTTTTGTTTAGAGAGAGAGAAGTAACATAAAGTTGGGTGGGTAAAGAAGTGAGGGAGAGATGAAGAGACAAGAAAGGAATTGAATGAAGAGAAAAACATTTTCAAGATATATTGCATGAAAAAGTTGTCAAAACTCACACTAATACAGACTAGTAATCCAAAAGCTTCATTTCAACAAAGATCACATTTTAGATTTGCGTATGATACTAAGATTTTGTTTTGGTTTTCCGGACAAGTTTCCTCTGCATAGTCCTGGCTATAAACCAGGCTGGCCTCAAACTCATGGAGACCCAACTGCCTCTGCCTCTCAAGTGCTGTAATCCAAGGTGTGTGCCACCACTGGCTAGCTTCTTCTTATGAAGAGTCTTTGTATGCAGCCCAGGCTGACCCTCATTACAGTTCTCCTACCATAGCCTCTAAATGACTAAGATTATATGTGTCTGCTAATTTTAAAAATTATAAATAAATTCATTTGTTCTTAGCTAACTTTGACCATGAATTAAAAATCTCCGACATTCTTCTCTTGAAAACCTTAGTACAATCTTCATTTTTTTCTTTTTATCCTGTGTGTTTGCCTTTCATTCCACATAAACCAATCATTCTCTTTTAAAAACAACTTTTTTTTTACTGAACAAAACAAACCTGGAAACTTCCTTTGTTAATGCACATCTTATAATTCTTTATCTAGTTTGCATGCAGGGTTATTTTGCTAGATAATTTTCAACAGTTTTATCCTAATTAGAATTTTAAGTAGATAACTTTAGTTTGTAGTAAAGAGCAGTTACTAAGCAATTGTGAATTGTACGGTACAATCCAAGAGGCTGAGAGAATAGACAGAATGTATAGTTGGAATAAGTTTAAAAATAGAGGAAATCAAGCAAGTGAAAAAAAATAGAGACAATGTTTCCATAAGGAGAGGTAGGATGCAATAAAGAGAGGAGAGAGGCATCACAGCCAGCAAGAAAAACAGTACTTCAAGCCAGGGAACTTAGAGTGTGATCTGTATTCAGAACCAAGAGCCAGGAAGAACATCTAGCCAGGAAACAACTTTAGAAAGATGCCTGGGACTCTAGTCATTATTACAGCCTTAAGAATCTATCACATTGATCCAAGAAGCCATGACAGACTGCCATCTGCTGTAAGGGCTCAGGAGTTGGATCACCTGGAGTAAAGGCAAATGCTTCAAAGGTACACATTTAGCATCCTGTGTTAGAGAGTAGGGGATTTTTGCTAAAGCTCAATTTTCTTAGGAAACATACAGTTAGCTTTTAGTATCTTGATTTAATTTGATCACACAAAGCATTGTTGTCTGTAGTCAAACAGGCAAGAGTTCAAACGCTACTTCTGCCAGAGACTAGCTGTATAACCTTGGTTAGGCCAATGTGCCCTATTTTTTTCATGTATAAAATAAAGACAGGATTCCTATGTAGTGGTATTATGTTGGTACTTTATAAATATTTGTCCCTCCTACTGGTTTAATAAAAAGCTGATTGTCCAGAGGCAGACAAGAAGTGTGGGCAGGGCTACCAGACTAAGAAAACTCTGGGAACATCTCAGAGCAGGGCAGAGATGCAGCAGAGACACTACAGAGATGCCAGGAGACACAGAGGAAAGAAGTTGAAATACTGATGAGAAAAGGTACTGAGCTGCATGGCTGAGCAAGAATCAGGGGTTGAGTTAAGATGAAGGAGTTCGCAAGTTATATGCCTGGGCCCTAGGTCAATCAGCATAAAATTAATGTAAGCATCTGTGGGACTGCTGGTCTGGCAGTGTGCTAGTCTGCTCTTTTGAAGGTCTGGGTCACAGGGCTAAAATGGAAAGGCAGGGCCAGAAACATAATACAACATTCCTACTTTGCAGGGCTATTGAGAGTAACACGAGAGAACTGACACTACTTGCTACTCGGTCCAGTTTGTTTTCTGCTGCTATTATAATGTTGCACCCAGACTCAAAGGCTCCCAGAAGGACCCCCAGTAACACACTGACTCACCAAGATGCAAACACAAGGCAAAGTTTCTTCGGCACATACAAACTACAGCAGGGTCCCAACTCCTAACAGCAGTGTCTCCACTGTGCAGGAAAAGGCTTTTAAAGGAAATAAACACAGGAATGCTGTCATTGGAAAGTGCTGGGGAGTGTGATGCTGTTATCAGGCTGGTGTCTAGGGGAATTTTCTTTATTAACATTATCTTTTCAGCCAGGTGGACAGTAGCTAGCTAATTGGTCACCTTAAGGGTAAGGGAATAGTTATGGTTAAGTTCGAATGTCTTCCTGATTACTCAGAAGTGGGCCTGACATTTGGGAAATAGAAACTTAACTCCTCAAAATGTCTCTGACTTACAAGATAGATGGACCTTGGCTCTCACATTCCTAGTTACTAGATAGAGGGACCTTGGCTCTCACAATAAAAAACCAGCACCAGGGGGGGAAAAGATTCTTTTTGTTTACAAATTATAGTCTATCATTGAAAACCATTAAGGCAGGAATTCAGGCAGGAACCCAAAGGCAGGAAGCAAATCAGAATTCATGGGGAAGATACTGTTTACTTGTCTGTTCCACCTGGCATGTTATACAGCAAGGAGCCATCTTTCTAGGAATGGGACCACCCACAGAAGCTTGGATCTTCCTCTATCAGTTAGCAACCAGGAAAGTGTGCCACAGGCATAGCCATAGGACAAAGAGACGAAGGCAATTCCTTACGTTTATGTCACATTGACATTGATATCTGAAGCTAATTCTGACTTTCCCTGTCATATCAGTGTTGACAAATGAACATGTAACTTTAAATCATAACCTTTTCATCCTCGTTTGTCTCCACCATCATATTAATAAAACCTCTCCACTAACCAAATCCTATATATCCTTTCCTAGAGTCTAACCTGAAGAGTATATCTGACTGTCCCTTCCATGTATCACCCCAGCCCCCAAATCTAGTCTGAGTCCTACATCCAGAGCCACAGTCTAGTCTGGCCACACATACCTGTACCACAACCAACCTCTACGATTCTGGCAGAATCTGCCCTTCTTACCTACCAATACACAGGCCCCTGCTATGTCACAACCAAGCTCTCCATCCAGCCAGATATACCCCTAATACTCCAGGCTTGGACCAAGACACACATCCTATGAACCAGCCCAGTCTCCTCTGTTCGCCTGACTCCCTTCCATCTAAGCCACTTCCAGCTTCTAACACTGCCCATCCACACATCCTGTCTTCTGCCCCAACCTGCTCTGTCCATATCAGACACAGAACTAACAAACAAAGTCTACATGTCCAGATCCCATTGCAAATATACAAACAATATGAAATATCAAGCCAGTATCTCCTCTCCAAAACCTACCAGTCTTAAGGAAAGGTTTGCCTATAAGAATTACCTAGATGAACCCCAGGACATAGAATTTAAAAGAACAATCATAAACATCATCAAAAAAATTGTGGGACTTAAAGAAGACACAAAGAAACTGTTCAATGAAATCAAGAAGAAGGAACTTACAGAGAATCAATGCCTGAGAAAGCATAAGGCTGATGGAAATGATAAAAACAAGCCAGGGCTGGAATTCAAGAAGGAGATAGAGGATTCAAGATGAAATAAAGATTAAACAGAAAAATCCAATTAATATCACAATATAAAATACAGTAGAAGTTTGAAAGTTACAGTCTTTAAGAATTTCAACACTTTAAAAGTTCATCAGTCTTGGTGGCTCAGTCCTTTGATCCCAGCACTAGGGAGGCAAAAGTAAGCAGACCTCTTGAGGCCAAGGCCAGCCTAGTCCACAGGAGTTGTAGGACAGCCAGCAATATACAGAGAAACCCTGTCTAGGAAAAAATAAATAAATAATAAAAGTCTAATGTTTCTTTAAAATTTCCAAGTCTCTTAACTATGAGCAAAATCATGGGTGAATAAAGTGATTTAAAACACACACACACACACACACACACACACACACACACACACACACACACTTTCTGGTTTGACTGCAGATGGGTTGCTTAGAAGAAATTTGTCGTGGCCATAGTGCATAGGGCATTAGCTGTGACCTACTTTGCTATCTTCATCTGTAGCTGGCTTGAGGAGCTTTAGATTTTATTTTTTATGTTCCATGTATTTTAGAGAAAAAAGACACAGAGAACAGTCATTTTCATTATTTAATATGCCTACATAAGAACAAAATAACTACAACTAATTAAATTTGAAGCTGTGTTTATCAAGTTTCTCCCTTTAAGATATTCTCAATGCTGTATCTTTTTAAGGAAATTTCTTTCTTTAAAAATTGTTTTAAATATATTTATTTATTTATTATGTACACATTGTACAGAAGAGAATACCAGATCTTATCATAGATGGTTGTGAACCACCATGTGGTTGCTGGGAATTGAAGTCAGGACCTCTGGAAGAACAGTCAGTGCTGTTTCTCTCTGAGCTGTCTCTCCAGCCCCTTTTTAAAAAAATTTCAATTAAAAAAAAAGAAAAAAGAAAGTTAAATGCTTTGTTATTCCAATAGGAAAGAAACAGGGTACAGTTACAATCAGACCAGGGCAAAACAGTCAGCAGTGTAAATAATATAGCTCATTGTCTGCCACACACAATCTTCTAAGGTCCAAAGGGCTTGAGCAGCTCTGCTTCTCCAGCTCTGCCATTAGCAGCACACCTAACTTGTATCATAGACATAGGCCTGCTCCACTCACAAAACCTGCAACTGGCCTTGGTGGTGGTCCCACAGTCTTGGCATCTGCAACATCCTGGAGTCTCACTCAACAGCAACTGAGGTTTTATCTTCCACAATGTCATCAGCTGTCTTCTTCAGGGACTCTGACTCTGCCCAGACTTGGCTTCTGGTCATCATCCTCTCAGTCCTGCAGCTTCAATACTCCCCAAATCTCCCACATGGGAGAATCTTACATATTAATCAATGTGCTTTCCAGCTTGAGATGCAGACCTAGTTCCCTCTGGTACATGGCTTCTATGTGCTGACCCTGAGGAAACAACTGCCAGAAGATTTCAACTCAAAATGCTGTCTCTTATTAATCACATATGAGTTTTTTTCAGCTCCATTAACTAACCAGCATCCAATGTACTAGGCTAGCAAATGTTTCATTTTTACAATATCACATGAATGGCCCCGCTGGAGTCTATTCTTTCTTCTGAAACTTCACAAGTCAAGCTTTAATTGCCTACACTTCTCTCAACACTATAATTTTCCAAACTATCCTAGAACCATCTATTACTGTCCAGGAGCTCAATGGCTTTTCTGCCCTAACGTTCAAAATGCTTCCACAATCCTCTAAAACATGGCCAGATCCACCACTAGATGGAAGAGCCTACTCCTTGTACCAATCTCTGATCTAGTTGATTTCTGTTGCTGTTGTAAAACACTGCCCAGAACCAACATGGGGGAAAGGGTTAGTTTTAGCTCACAGGTTAAAGTTCATCATTGAGGAAAACTATAAAGGAACCTAGGCAAAGAACAAGATGTAGGAGCTAAAGCAAAGACTACTGAGGAACCCTGATTGCTGGCTCTGTCTTGTTTGTTCAGCAGGCCCACCAGCCTAAAAACAGCAACATCTACAGAAAGCTATACCTTCCTACAACAATTAGCAATTAAGGAAATGGCCCTGCAGACATAGCCACAGCCTATCAGATTAAGGTTGATGTTTCTTAACTGATGTTGCCTCTTCTCAGATGACTTTATGTCAGGTTGACAGCTGAAGTGCAATAACCCTACTCAAAACATTCTTTCATGTTCTGTCTTTCTTTTCTTTGGTAGGGACAAGAAAACTTTCCTTAAGCAGTATTATTGGAAAGAGGATAATTAATACCCAAAGAAAATAGTGGCCAATAAAACTATGGTAACTGCAATTTTGTCAACTTGATTTTTTTTTTAATTTCTTGTAGTGGACAGGTTCGCATGTGTCAGTTCTTTCTGTGATGAGTTCCAAGGATCAAACTCAAGTTTTCAGGATTGAATAGTAAACTCTTACATATACATATTACCAGCCCTGTGGTCTCAGTTTTAATTATTTTTAAAGTTAGCATAGAAATTGATGGGTCAGATGGCATTTCATACTTGTATGCCATTATAATCTTTATCCTTTGTAAGACACATTGCTTTCCCCTTTTTCTGCTAATCCTGTCTTCTTGTTAATCTTAATCTTTTCAAATAGTTCTCACTTTAACTTTCATGTTTTGTCAAGAAAGTCAATCTAGGGATCTTGGTAGTTTCAGATGGACAATCTTGCTTTTTGAGTTAGAAGTCAAAAAAGCAGGCTCAGCAGTGGAAGTATGAACAGCTCCATGAAGGAGCATCATCTTTAAAGAGAAGATGGGAAAATCCAGAGTGTCAGACTAAGCAGGTTTATGATTGTGGCCAACACCTGAAAGAGAGGGACAAAAAGAAGAATAACAGTCATTTTTTTGAGTTGTGTGTGTCTACTACATGTATTTATATATGTGCACAAAACTAGAAATGAACTAATAAGAGTTGGGGAGAAATGTTAAGGGATGTGGGAAATAGAGTCATGTATCCTATGTAAAGAGAAAGCAGAAGTTGGGTAGGCAAACTGGCTAAGAGGATGATCGTCCTTTCCCCACAATCTTGATGACCACAGTTTAAGTCCCAGAACTCAAGCAAAAATCCATAAGTAGGTAAAAGTGCTCTTGTGCAAGTGGCATGATGGAAGTTTCAGCCCTGGAATCTACTACATAAAAGCCAGACCAGGTATCATGTATTGGTGATACAGGACTCATATACCAAGAAGGGAGTTAGAGATTAGAGAATTGGAAGGAAGTTTGGAGCCCAGAGAGCCCATATGTATATGTATATGTATATGTATATGTATGTGTATATGTATATGTATATGTATATGTATATGTATATGTATATATGAAGATGCTTTGATGAAAGCCATTAAACTTTATTCTAACCTAAAATGTTAAATTTCAAAAAATAAAGGGTAAGAAGGCTTAACAGTGACGATCTCTTACATTTTTGGTTGTGAGCCTAGCCTTTAATTGCTGAGGCATCTATCTCTTCAGCCCAACACTGAGGATCTCTAAACAACTGCATAGTAAAAGGAATTTGTGAGTAATGTATGTATCTCATTAAGATTGTTTTTCTTGCCTTCTTTACACATTTTCAGGTATCTCATGTTTATAAATTTTCCTGGAAAAGAAAAAGGCTCCTGAGAGATGTTTTCCTGTGTAGGAAAAGATAGGCCTAACTGAAATAACTATTAACAAAGGGAGAACAGTATGCCTATGGAATCTTCTAATTTTTATTTATATATATATAATTTGGTGTTTTTACATGATGCATCCCAACAAACTCAGATATCAGACCTCTCAGTATCATACCCACTCTTATGCTCTCCCTATTTACAAAACCGCCCATTCATGCTGCTCATTTACTTACTGGAGCATAATTAAACTCCCTGTGGCCAGACCCTTAAAGAAAACAAGTCTTTCCTCACCCACACCCCTGCCAGAGGCCATCAATGCAGAAGTGAGGTATTGTGTCATTTAGCTATGTTCTAGCCTTGAGCTCTTGTATACAATGACATGTCTTTAAAAAAAAAAAAAGTCCACTAATGAGTACGTCCCTGTTTATCTTTCTGGGTTTGTGATACCTCACTCAGGAAGATATTCTCCAAATCTAGCCATTTGCCTGCAAATTTTGGATATCATTTTTTCTTACTGCTGAGTAGTACTCCATTGTGTAGATGGACCACAGTTTGTTAATCCATTCCTCAGTTGAGGGGCATCTAGGTTGTTTCCAGGTTGTTGCTATTATCCATAATGCCACTATGAACATAGTTGAACTAATGCCTTTGGAGTGTGAATGTGCATCTTTAGGGTATATGCCCAGTAGTGGTATTGCTGGATCCTTGGGGAGATTGATTTCCAGTATTCTGAGAAAACACCATACTGCATTCCAAAGTGGCTGAGTGAGTTTACACTCCCATCAGCACTGAAGGAGTATTCTTCTTGCTCTGCATCCTCTCCAGCATAGGCTGTCATCTATTTTTAATCTTAGCCATTCTGACAGGTATAAGGTATCTCAAAGTTGTTTTGATTTGCATTTCTCTGATGGCTAAAGATGTTGAGCACTTTTTCATGTGTCTTTCAGCCATTTGTAATTCTTCTGCTGAGAATTCCCTTTTTAGTTCTTAACCCCATTTTTAATTGGCTTATTAAGGGTTTGGGGCTCTAGTTTCTTGAGTTCTCTATATATTTTAGAGATCAATTCTCTGTCACTTGTAGGGTTGGTAAAAATCTTTCCCCATTCTGAAGGCTGTCATTTTGTCTTATTGACTATGCTCTTGGCCTTACAGAAGCTTCTCAGTCTCAGGAGGTCCTACTTATTGATTGTTGTTATTAGTGTCTGTGCTACTGGTGTTATATTTAGGAAGTGGTCACCTGCACCAATTCATTGGAAGGTATTTTCCACTTTCTTTTCTATCAAATTCAGTGTAGCAGAATTTATGTTGAGGTCTTTGATCCAGCTATGCCAACACCATTTGTTAAAGATACTATATTTTTCCCATTGAATATTTTGGGACTCTTTGTCAAAGATCAGGTGCTCATAGGTGTATGAGTGAATGTCAGGATCCTCAATTCTATTCCATTGATCCACAAGTCTGTTTTTATACCAGTACCAGGCTGTTTTTATTATAGTAGCTCTATAGTATAACTTGAAGTTGGAGATAGTGATGTGTCCTGAGGTTCTTTTGTTGAGCAAAATTGTTTTGACAACCGTGGCTTTTCTGTTATTCCAGATAAAAATTGAGTATTGTTTTTTGAAGGTCTGTAAAAAAAATGTGTTGAGATTTTGACAGGAATTGCACTGAATCTGTAGTTTGTTTTTGGTAAGATTGCGATTTTTACTATGTTGATCCTACCTATCCAGGAACATGGGAGATCCTTACATTTTCTTATATCAGCTTCAATTTCTTTCTTCAGAGATTTAAAGTTTTTGTCTAACAGATCTGATACTTCTTTGGTTATAGTTACACTGAGATATTTAATGCTCTTTGCAGCTATTATAAAAAGTGAGGAATCTTCTAATCATTTGGGAATTTAGTATGTCATGCTTCCACCAAGGGCCAGCAATATAACCAATATCTCACTCTTTCGACCAAAAAATGATGTAGCAGCAGAGTTGAAAAAGAACTAGAGAAAAATGAAGAAATCTATGAAATAGCCATGCTTTAATGCAGAAATATTCATCAACAAAACTTTGGTACTTCCACATTCTTCCCTTTCATATAATATGTTAAGTACTTTGAAAAATTATTAGTTATAAAACTCATTATGGAATTTTCTTCCATTGCGCTGCTTGATCCTCTTTCCCTATTCCCTTCTTACGAACCCATCTTTCTCTGTCTGGTCCCTTTCCTCTCACCAGTGCTTTCAATTCTGCTTTTGTGTCCCAACTATTCTGGCAATCTCTTACTTTTCTTCTCCTCATCTTTTCCTTAAGACCACTGTTTTCTTCTCTCAAGTGTTTCATGATCTGTATCCACACATGTACACACACGTGTACACACACACACACACACACACACAATCTAGGATCGGTTTATGTGGAGGCCTGTATGTGTGCCATTGCATACATTTGAGGATCAGAAGACAACCACCAGGTGTGGTTCTGTCTAGTGTGGACCCTGGGGATCAAACTTAGGCTATTAGACTTAAAAAGAAATTTGTTTACTCATGAACAATCTTTCCAGGCCCTTTTTGATTTTTCTGATTCAAAGATTCCAGTCATATCCATATTTCTGCAAATGTTATGACTCCTTTATGGTGGAATAAAATTCCAATGTGTATATATCCTACATTATCTTTATTGATTCTGTCGCTGATGGACACATAGGCTGTTTCTATTCCTAGTTTGATGAATAGTACAGCAATAAACAGATGTGCAAATATCTCTAGGGTAGAAAACCAAGAGCGATATCGCTTAGTTATGTGATAGTTAACTATTTAGATTTTTGAGAAAACCCCATACTGATTTTCATGATGACTGAACTAGTTTACATTCCCCAAGCAGTGACCAAAGGCCCCTCTTTCCCCACATCTTCCCGGCATTTGTTACTGTTGTCTTTATCTTAGCCACTCTGACTCAGGAAAGATGGAACCTCAGAATAGTTTCTGTTTGTATTTTCTGGGTGGCTAAGGGTGTTGAATACTCATTAGCCATCTGCGTTTTTTCTTTCTTTGACTTCTCTCCTTTTTGAGAAATCTATTCTGTTCATTAGCCCTCTTATTGATAGCAGATTTTAAGGGGATGCTATTCTTAGAGTTCTTTATGTGTTCTGAATACTGACCTTCTCACTGAGGGTAGCTAGCAAAGCTGTTCTCCTGTTCTATATGTTGTCTATTCAGTCTGCTGAGCCTCCCTGGCTGTGTAGAGCTTTTAAATTTTATGTGATATTGTTTGCTATTTCCTATGCTGTTGAATTTCTTTTCAGAAACTTCTTGAATATGCTTATATCCTGAAGGGTTTATCCAAAGTTTTCTTGTATTATTTTATAATTTCAAGTATCAAACTAAAATCTTTGGTCTTTGAATTGATGTTTATGAATGGTAAGAGCTATGAATCTAGTGTAAATATTCTATGTGTGAATATTCAATTTTTCAAGCACCATTTGTAGAAGCAGCATTCTTTGTTTTCAATGTATGCTTTTGTCAAAAATAGATTATGTCTGTACATTTATTCCTGGGCCATATGTATTCCATTCCACTGGTCTACCTGTTGGTTAAGCCAGTGCTATGCTGTTATTATCACTATAGACCTGTGATATTCTTTGAAGTTAGGTATTATGATACTTCCATTACCATTCATTCTGCTTAAGATTATTGGCTATTAGTGGCTTTTGCATTTCCATGTGCATTTCTGGAATATGTTTTTTCTAGTTCTGTGAATAGTAGTATTATAATGAATCTTGATCAAGATTGTGGTGCTAGGTAGGACATGAACCCAGTGCTGAACTACATAAAAAGGAAACATCTGTGGGAGAAATCCCATAGTAGAAGTATTCTTCTATACCATATGGAGTGTCTTGGTAAGAGAGGTTTGACATGTGTATGGAGATGCCCTGAAAAGGAGTGCAAGACTAAAGAAAGCATTACAGTGCTTGAAAGTAATACATATAGAGTAAAATAATAAGCAGATTGTGGCATCAATGGCATAGTATACTTTCTTCTCCTCTATATATTTTTTCCAAATCTTTGTTTTTACATAATGTCCATTTTTGGAGTATCAGGAACAATGAGTTCAAAGCAAAAGAATAAAAAGTGTTTACCATACTAGAATGTCTATGAACCTTTTAACAAGGAATATATACTGTGAATGGAAACAGTATGGGTGAATTTTGAGCAGAAGAGAACATGAAAGGAAGAGTGTAAGAATGAGTGAATGAGCAAGTGAGCAAATGAGTGAGAGCCCTTGGGAGCGAATGACAGTTAAGATAAGTTACCTAGCCTGGCCTCATAGAGCATCTGTAGACAGTTGTGTTTCTATAGCTAAGATGATGGCAACATGCTATCTTGTTGGCTAGAAAATTTGATGACATCATTTTTACTTTCAAAGACTAGGCAATTTGAGTAAAGTACCAGGGTTATTTAAGAATTAGGCTCTAGTTATTTGTGGAAGGCACCATAAGTCACTGTATTAGGTTCTTCCAGTGGTTTTCAACATGTAGGTCATGATCTGTGGGGGGCACATGTCAGATATTTACATATCTGATTCATAACAGTAGCAAAATAACAGTTATGAAGTGGCAATATTTTGGGGTCACCACAATATTAAGAATTGTATTAAAAGGTCTCAGCATTAGGAAAGTTGAGGACCTCTGTAAGCAGTTAGGGTCTGGCTATTAGAGAGTGAGGCATTTTATTTTTAGGTTTGACTTTTGTTCCACTCTACATTTTGTTCATTTGAAAATCTCACATAGCATTTATTATGGCTCCTCAGATTTCTCTCTCATGTAGCAGACCAACATTTTTTAAGATATTTAAATATTTTAGAGTGATCATTTTATCAGTGCCCATACTTCATATTCATGGCCGTCTATAGACCAAGACCAGTATTTTGCTAAGTTTTCCAGTGAATTAACAGTACTAAGAAAGACCCACATTTAAAAAGAGAGAGAGAGAGAGAAGAATGAATGAGCAAGAGGTTATTGAAAATTCACCATGGCAACAATCTTTTCTTTTGCATTTGCTATTAAAAGCTTTCAGAGACATTCATGCATACAAAATAGGCAATAAATCTGTATTGAAAAGGATGATCCTAGCTTTGAACTCAGCTGGAATATTCTTGATGCAATGCCTATGCCTGCTACTATGTTGGTGATTTACTGAGGAAAGAAAGAGCTTCTACTGCAGATGTCTCTGTATTTGTATTTCTTGATGCATCTTCAGTCCAACTCTCACACACAGCAGCATCAGAGTTATATGTTTTATGTTATAATTTTTGAGAAAGAACCTTATTTTCTTCCAAGAAGCTAAGATTTGACTTGGAAATGGCTCAGCTTGAAATCATTGTCCGGGAATCAAAATCAATTAGCTATGAGTAGTAAAAAGCCAGACTTGGTGGTGCACACCCATGATCTCAGTACTTGGAAGGTGGAGGCAGGAGGACAAGGACTTCAAGGTCATTCTCCAAACCAGCCTGAGAAAACGAGACAGACACTACAACCTGACACACTAAACAAACATATGTTACCATAATTGAAGAACAGTATTACAGAGACAACCTATAGCTCTAGGTTTTTTCATGTTTATTGATTAATTTTGTTATCTGGAAATTTCAACCATGTATGTAACGTATTTTGTTTACTTTGCCCCATCTACCTTCTCTTATTTCCCTCCTATTTCTATCTGTCCATTTCCAAGGTTAATAACATTTGGTTTGGTTTAGTGAGTAATCCACATAGTTTTCCCAGAGTCATCTGCATGACCAACGAATTAGAGCTATTCATTGGAGCATAGTGTGGCAATGGCTGGGCACACTTCTGAAGACTTCTATTCCTTCTGTCTCTGAATCTATCAGTGGCAAATAGTTCAGCAGTGAGTCATGGAGCCCCCTAAGCATCTCCCTCCATTTCAGACTGCAGACGAGTGCATTCTTCTGCAGATCCACTGCAAACATCCTCAGCTGTTGTAAGCTCATGATTATAATGGTTGTGTCATGCACAGAGGATAGAATTTTACAGCTCTTTTTGTAAGCTAAAATTCTCTCCACTTAGCCATATTTGGCTAATAATCAGACAAGTTTCAATAAAGTTCAGTTTTGTTTTGTTTTGTTTTTTAGGTTACGACAATACTGCAAAGTGAAGTTGAAGAAACGCTGTTATCTGTAGCTAATACGGTATTTGGCTCCTATCTGTGGATAGATGATAAGTGTTTTCTTTATAACAGTTTTAGGTTTAGATGGTAAGTGTTTTCTTTATAACAGTTTTAGGTTTAAATTTATTTTGGAAGATTTGGTTCTAATTGTAAGGGACAATCTATCCCCAACCCTACTCCTGACTTCATAAAAAGCATCACTGCTATTTCTTACTGAACTATTTATGAAAATGTCAATTCTCAATATAAAAATAAATAAACTAATTCTTATCCTTTAAAAAAAAAACACAGGAGAGTGGAGCCAGAGAGATGGCTCAGTGGGTAAGATTACTAACTGCTCTTCCAGAAGACCTGGGTTCAATTCCCAGCACCCTCTCGGCAGCTTACAACCTCATGTAACTCCAGTTCCAGGGGATCTGACACCCTCACACATACAAGCAGGAGACATAAGCTTGCCTATAGCAATACAAAGTAAATCTCTAAACAGAAGTTTTCCATAAGAAGCCAGTAGCTGATGGTAAGATTTCTTAAATTTTCTTTTATGAGCAAGAATTCACAACTCCATGAGATATGTCACTCTCTTTCAACACCTTTTTTATCTCTCTACCCAGCATCATCAGGGTTTTTCTTCACCCCTTCAGGATAAACCTCATGCTCACATTAAAATTCACCAGACGTGTCATCATTAATACAGACTAGCATTTAGAAATCAGCAGTCACAGTTACTAGAGTCCATTTGATACCTTCTTTCTAGAATTGGAGCCATTCTCTGTCTGAAGATAAGGCCAAGAATTAGGACATTTGAACAGTTTCACACAACCAGAATTTCTTCCTGTCAACCCTCAATTCCTCATTCTTAGGGTCATGGTGTCTTGCAAAAGGAAACTGACTGAAGAGCCCTTTTCCTACTCGTTCAAAGTGGCATGTTTGTAACAACACACTCCAAATATTAGATGGCCATATCTGAAGATCTGTCACTGATTGGAAAGCAGAGGCACGAACAGCTGAAAATGAGGTGGGGATATGTAGAAAGGGAACAGAGTAGCGGGTACTGGGGGATGACAAATGAAAGATTGGGAAAATAAAAAGGGATGGGAATTGCAAACAGGAAAAAAAAATAAAGCGCCCCCTGTTGGTGAAATCAGTGTTCATCAACATGCAAATCCCGAGAGAATAACGAGAATAACGAGAACGTGGCTGTTGGGACCAAGAACACCCAGGATAGATAGTGTGAGAGTCACAAATAGTAAGTACGAAGAATTTCAAATGGCTTTTTCAAATAAATCACATTTATCCTCTTAGCTCGAGTATACTATGTTAGCTGGCAGATACATTTTCAGGATGAGAAAATTGAGTAGCATGCTGAAAATTGGCAAGAGGAGTTGACAGCTCCACACACAGACACTGAAGTAATGCTGACATGCATGCATTGTACTCATTAATGCAGCTTGTTATTAAGTATACAGTCATGTGTTGAAACCATTTCAAGAAGATCGAGAAAGGACACCGTGCCAAGCAAAGTGCATTCCCTAAAACAAACGAATAAAGAGAGAAAGCAAAGCGTGCACCCCACCAACTGTAAATGCTGCAAGATAAACTGAGACGTCACCTTGGCTAAGCTGAGAATAAAGTGACTAACAAATCCCTAGAGATGAGCTCATCTCTTAGACATTTTACGAATATTGGTGATGATTTGGAAAGGGAAAGAACTTTCTTCTTATTTGGACTCACTATGAAGTTATGATACAGTTGTGTCCTATCTAAACTTTCATTAAGTTTACTCTCCATTCCCAGAATAAAGACATCATACTGAAGCTTTTGAATCCATGGAATGTCAGGGATGCAGTCATTTACTGTCTATAGTGAATAAAACAGACTCAGATGCAAAATAGCAGGTTTTCTTTCACATGTAGAATACAGATTAAAACACACATGTGTGCATATAGACCATAAAAGTAGAAGACTATGGGAGAAGGGAAGAGGTCGAAATGGGGTAATTGTCCATTCCAACTTCTCTTGGCCTTCAGTGTACACCTCACCTGGTCATGATTTTTTACCTATTGGTATGAATCATTCATTATTCTTGAAATGTCAAGCCCATTAATTTTTCCTTGATTGTGTGACTGAAGTTGTAAAGTGAATTTAATCACAGCAGAGATCAACAAGGGATCTTGTATTCCAGATGTCTTCCACCTACGCTGTGGAACAGTAATGCAATTTCTCATCACCCTGTTTTCCAAGTGAGTACAATGACTCCAAGGTGTGACAAAGGGTCCAAAATGGCTCAATGGCAATTTTAACTGCCATTTCAATTGAAAAGTAATATTTATAGGAGGCAAACAAAGTCTCTACACCCAAAAAGTATACAATTTCTGGATTAGAAGTAAAAATTATTTTGTCATTGTAGATAATAGTGAATACTATCAGAGAAATAGCATTGTATATTGGCACGTGACCAAGAACATATAAAACCTTCTGGAGACCTTTGCCCGGAGTCTGCAAAATACTGCCACCTAGTGGACACTGCAAAACAGTCTCCCAACTTTTTTTTGGTTATTTATTTATTTATTTATTTATTTATTTATTTATTTATTTTTATAAAATAGACTTTTTTATCCATGTATCCCCTTGCTCCCCCTCCCTTCCCTCCTCCCAATCCATCCTAGTCAGCCTTTAGCCTCCCCCTCTCCACCCCCATCCCGCCCCCTAAAAGAGCAAGAAGTCCCAAGGTGGGTCAACTCAGCATGGCTTATCCACTCCATGCAAGTGTGATTTCTTCATCCTAATATCAAGACTGGGTTAGGTGTTCTTCTGGAGAGAATGGGCTCTGAGGTGCCAGCCCACACACAGAAACACAGTCTGATCCCTCCCCTCTAGGCACCACACAATACTCATGCCAATCAACAGTTGCCTACCTTAAAGGGCTTAACTCCTTTCCTCTATGGTTCCCCAGGGGCTGTTCTTGATTCAGTGAGCTCCCCAGAGCTTCAGCCAACCATATCTGTGGGACTCCTCCTCATAATTCCTATCCCCTTGATCATACAGACTCTCCTCCCCCAGCCATGTATCTCTGCCTCCACCTCTATTCATTGTTGGATGTAGGTTCTGTGATGACACTTAGGGTGGTTGTTCATTTGATTATAGGGAAGTGCTATCTAGGCACCACCTTCACTATTGGTTGGAGACCTAGCCAAGGATATCCTGTGAGTTCTTGGAGGTTTCCCAAGCATTATTTGTAATAGTAAGAACCTGGAAACAACTTAGATGTCCTTCAACTGAAGAATGGATTAACAAACTGTGGTACATCTACACAATGGAATACTACTCAGCAGTAAGAAAAAATGATATCCTAAAATCTGAAGGCAAATGAATGGATTTGGAGAATATCCTCCTGAGTGAGGGATCACAAACTCAGAAAGATAAGCAGGAGATATATTCACTCATTAGTGGACTTTCAACAAAAAGCAAAGCATGTCCAAGCTGCAAACCACAACCACTGAACAGCTTGGGATCAGAAGGAATTCCCCTAGGAAGAGAAAATAGAGAAGATCTCCTTAGCTATCGGGAGCTTAAGGGGTTGCAACCAAGAAGAGGTGGAAACAAATCATAAGAGAAGGAGATGATTGAGTGAGAGGAGCAACAAGGAGGGAGAAAAAAAGAAGAGATGGAGATCTCCCAATGTTTATTGCACTGTTAAACCTGCTGATTGAGGATGATAGAGAGAATGGTGAGGCCAATGAATAGATCATTCCTGGATTCTTACTTCATTTTCTCAGAAGTAAGTTCACAGAAACAATGTTCTTTGGTGTATCGTGGCAGTGGGTAGACCTGTTAGAATGGTTAAAATGTAACATTTAACAAGTTTTTTTTCTTTTCATACTAAATTAATTCACAAAATAATTTTGCCTTCTGTGAAAAGCACTATCCCACATGATGTAAACATATGACAACTCGGGCATGGATTTAGCTTTTGAGTAATATTTACATAACCAACATGGCCACTGGTATTCTAGGGAATGATAAGGGAAGGTGACACACATATGCACACATACACTTGTAAATAGAAAAGGAAAAATCTGGATGAAGCCTTACACAATAAGTAGATGCCCTTTTACTAAGTCTGATACTGGAAATGAGAGAAGCAAATGACTCAGCTAAAGCCTTGTTAAGACTTAACAGGCACTTGAATGGAAACATCTCCATTTACCCCTGATAATAAGCTGCATGCTGTCCAGGACATTATAGAAAAAGAAGAGCATGCTGGGAAGTTGTCATTCTCCTCCTAAGACCTTGAAGTTTAATTTCAAACAACTATAACAAGAAATAAATGTTGAACAGTATTTGGATTTTGTTCAGTCATCCTATAGAGTAAGAAAGGCTGAAATTTCTGTGTGCATACATTCAGCTTTCAAAAATCTCCAAAAAGAGAGTGAACTTATTTCAGCAGAATGAGAACATGTGACTTGAGGATTTTACTGTTTATTCACCCGTTAGCTTCAATGCATCTTGAGTCAAAGCCTAGTTGAAAGATGATTTTTATTGGCGAAAGATGATTTAACGGCTAACTGCTAACTTTAGGTGCATGTCAAAGGTCTCCTGCATTCCCTGCAAATGCAAAAGAACAACAAGTCCCAGTCTATCTTTTGCCTGCAGATTCCTATTGGCTGTACAAAAGCTCATTTTCCTGAGTCAAAAGCTTTGTACAAACAGGATTTCTGTCATTGACTCATCTGCTGAGCTGCTTCCTCTTCATCCCACCCCCATCCCACATGCATTGTCTTTTGGTCCATGTTTTTGGCAGACATCCTTTGAAAAAGAACAAAACCCAATTAGTAAAAATTCTAAGTCGTCACTCAAAATAACAAAAGAAACAACAGTGGATTCAAAAACAGCAACATGTTTGTAATTGTCAGCATATTTCACTTAATTGAAGGAAGATAGTTAACTTTAAACAAAACAGACAGAATGGGCTTACACTTGGGTTCCCCTCAAAATGCTACATTACTACATATCTTCCGTGACTTCTGAGTAAACTGGGAGGGGGAGTAGAGGGGAGGGGGAGTAGAGGGGAGGGGGAGCAGAGGAGAGGGGAGGGTATTGGGAACATGAGGGAAAAGGATGATCAAGCAGGGGGAAGGACTGAGAGGGTGAGCAATGAAAGAGACATCTTGACAGACTGAGCCATCATGGGGTTAGGGAGAAACCTGGTACTAGGGAAATCCCCAGAAAGCCCCAAAGATGACCCCAGCTTTGACTACTAGCAATGCTGTAGATGGTGCCTGAACTACTTAGCCTTCCCCGGTAGTGAGATTAGTGACTTCTGTAATTGTCAGCATCCAACCTACATCCAGTGACTGATGGAAGCAGATGCAGAGATCCACAGCCAAGCACTTGGCTCAGCTCCTGGAGTTCAGCTGAAGAGAGGGAGGAGGGTTTAGAGGAGAAAGGGGAGTAAGAACATGATGGGAAAAACCACAGAGACAGCTGAGCTGAGGTAGTAGGAGCTCACAGATTCAGAACTGACAGCTGGGAGCCTGCATGGGACCAAACTAGGCCCTCTGAATGTGAGTGACAGTTTTGTGGCTTGATCTGTTTGTAGGGTCCTTGATAATTGAACCAGGACTTATCCTGAGTACATGAACTGGCTTTTTAGAACCCATTCCCTATGATAGGGTTCTATCAGCCTTGATGTAGGGAAAAAGGGCTTGGTCTTGCCTTATCTTTATATGCCAGCCTATGTTAACTACTCAAGGGAGACCTTACCACCTATAAGGAGTGAATGGGGGGGATGTGGGGGGAAACATGGGAGGGAAGTGGGAGAAGGGAGGGAGGGAGGGAGAAGAGGAGTTAGTATGTAAAATGAAAAAAACTTAAGTAAAAAAACCTCTCTTATGAATTTGCCATTACCTTTTCCTTGACTGTGTTTGACCATATTAGATAGCCATTACCACCAATATGTGACTGTTACTTACTTCAGTACAGATAGCTTTCCATGCCGGTCATTGTTATGGGTTCAACAGCAAGTATACTGAAAAACACATCACAGACATGCTACAATTTACAATACCTTTAAGAATGATAAAAGTATCTCAGAATAAGCCTAACCACAATGAAAGACCTCCACAATTATCCCTTCAAATCTCTGAAGATAGAGATAAAGACATTACAAAATGGAAAGGTATCCAATGTTCATGTTAGAATTAATATTGTGAAAATGGCCATCCTACCAATATCAATTTACAGAGCCAGTACAATCTCAACAAAGCTGACTATACTATTTTTTACATACACAGAAAAAAAATCCTAATATTCATATAGAACCAAGAAAGACCCAAGATATCCAAAGCAATCTTGAGTAAACAAGACATCAAGCTATATTATAGTACTACAGTTAAAAAAAAATGTATGGTGCTGGCACAAAAACAGACATGTAGAGCAATAAAGTAAAGGAAAAGAAGCGAACCATTAGTACTCATACCTACAGCCATCTGTTAGTTGACAAAGATGCGAAGAAGCGGGAAAAGTGCAGCATCGTCAACAAATGGTGCTGGCAAGATTGGACGTCCTCGCAAAGAATTCAATTAGACCCACATCTATCACACTGCACAAAATTAGCTCCAAGCTGAACAAAAACCTCATTTTGAAACCTGAAACACAAAAACTGCTAAAAGAAAATATAGGCAGTACTCTGTGATATCAGTGCAGAAAGGACTTTCTGAACTTGCCCAGAAATCAAGGCCAGCAATTGACAAGTGGAACCTTATAAAACTAAAAAGCTTTTGTACAGTTAAGGAAACAGCCAAAGGAATAAAGAATAAACCCACAGAATGGGAGAGAATTTTTGCCAGGTATACATCTGACAGAGAATTAATATCAAGAATATAGAAAAAAAGCCTAAAAAAAAAAAAACAAGAAAAGAAATTACCCAATTAAAAATGGACTAGTGACTTAAACAGAGGGTTCTTAATAGAAGAAATGGAAGTGTCCAAGAAATAGCTCAAAAAGTGTTCATCGGGGCTGGAGAGATGGCTCAGCGGTTAAGAGCACCGTCTGCTCTTCCAGAGGACCCAGGTTCGATTCCCAGCACCCACATGGCAGCTAACAACTGTCTGTAGTTCCAGTTCCAGGCAAACACCAAGGCAAATAAATAAATAAATAAAGTTTAAAAAAAAAAGTGTTCATCATCCTTAGCAATTAGAAAGATTCAAATTAAAGCTGGCTGGCCTGGAACTCAGAGATCCCCCTGCCCCTGACTCCCAAGTGCTGAGATTAAAGGCATACACCACCACTGCCTGGCTGAGTTTAGACTCTTACAAATGATAATTCTGGTTTCTACCTCGAGACCAGGTTACAGAAGGCAGAGGCAGGAAAGGAAAGACTGCTAGTAGATTCTGTTATTGATGCTCCTGCTCTAGGTTCCAACTGCACTGACAACTTGTTGCATATGGTATATACCACAGTTCTTTGTTTATATACCTATCTCTTAACTAAAGTGCAAACTTCACATGAGAATAAGCTAGTGATAATTGGTACTTAAGTTTCATGAATTAAAAAAAGGAAGCATTTGGGGAACTACGTTTTGTAACATAGGCTAGAACCCCACAGATATCCATTTCTTTAGCATTTTTAGCTCTTCTGAATGAATATGCAACATCTCACATGGTGGCCTGCTATTTTGAAACATGTTTGAAGGGAATAGGAGTAGTTTTAAGTTATCATCCTCTGTTATGTTTTCCCAGAGGTACACAGAAGTACGAATTCTTAGCTTTCCAGAAATGTTTTTAAGACAGAAGCTAATTTCTTCATTGATCCCATTTCTTGCTTAAATAGAAATGAAATTGCCCAAATGAAAACACTATCTTGAAGAGATATATGCACTCTATGTTGTTTACTGTATTATTTGAAATAGCTAATACTAGTGGACAAATTGTTAGAGAAGTGTGTTAAATACATATCATGATTCAGAATTTTACAAAAGGAAGCACAGCACTGTATACACAATAATAGTGTTGACCTTTGAGGATATTGCGCTAAGGGAAATGAGCTAGGCACAGAAGAACATGTGCAAACTCATGATGCTAATAACTGATGGCTAATCTTCATTGTCAACTTGACCAAATTTAAAATCATTCAGGCTGAAAACGAAAACTGTGTGTATGTGTGTGAAGGGATTTCCAGAGGTTTAACTGAGTGTAATAGAATCAACCTAAATGTAGGTAGCACCGTCTCATGGGCTAGGTTCCTAAAGGCAAGAGAGAATAAAACACTAATTCATTCTTCTCAGTTTCCTGACTGGCAAGAAGCTGCATCACCTGACTGCAGCCCTGTCTCTTCCTTTTTGTTGCACCACATCCTCTGAGCCAAAATAAACCACTTCCTTAAACTTAAAACCAACTAACCAACAAACAAAAACCAAAGATAAAAACAAAGATAAATGACTAAACAAGAAAAACAACAACCAGTACGTGCTTGAAAAGCCTAAAATACAATTAAATAATTCTCTGAAGACACAGTGTGAACCAGGTTGAGAGTTAAGATTGCCAAGATGGACAAAAAGTTCTGGGAGGCATGCATACATCTTTTGGATTTTTATTTGCTGCTGTGACAAAATCAGAGTTGGTTACCAGGATAAATTTACTGGATATTGTGATCTGACAGTGGCCTCTACCCTTCTATTATCCTGACTTTTATTGCCTCAGAAAAGTTGTGTCAGGAGAGAAGACCTCTTCAAATAAAAAAATGCTTTTTAAAGTTATATGTGATAATATTATTTCCTACAAAATTAGAGAAATGTCATTTGAATCAGTGGCTTTTTAACATTTAAATCACTTCAAATAAGGAAAAATAAATGATCTTGCCCTTATATCAGTTCAAAGGTGGGAATTGCTTCTGCTCAGTGCTGCCCTCTTGTGTGTATTAACAGTATCTGCCATGGTAATATCAACTCTCAGCAGAGGTCTGTTTGTACTTTCAAACAAATGAGTTAAGTCTTCCATAAATCTGGATTTCCCCCACCCCCAATAAGTGTTCTTACCCTTAATTTCATTACTGACATCACTAGTAACATGAACTGCATCTAAAATTAGGATAGTAACCTGATTGGTTGCCATGATTGTCAATTTATTTTAGTTGTTACAGGGTGAGAATTTTTACTTTGCAGTGGCTAACTTTTATTAATTCCTTTCAAATTACTGTTGATAAATTTACTGGCACTGTGTTTATCATATAGTGAAGTAGCAAGCATGTTTAAGTAGTAGGTTTCAGACCCAGAAAGAAAAATATGGTATATATTTACCAACAGGTGGGGGTGTTAGATGTTAAGTCATTGATAAGTGTACTACAACCCATATAACCAGGGAGTTTAGGCATAGAATATAGAACTAGTGGGGAGGAGAAATAGATAGTTACGGATGGACTAGGTGGAGGACTGGAAAGGCAGGATTAAACCAGGCTGACGAGGGAAGAGGTGACAAGGGAGGGAATAGGGGAAGTAACAAATAAAACTAAGGGCCATCTTATGGACCATATGGAAACCTAATACAGCAGAAGCTTCCCAAAATATATACATATATGAATGGGATCTAAATGAAATTGCCAGATAATAGGGGAGAGATAGCCATAACAACATTTCTTATCACCAAACAAAGCTTCTGGTAGTGAGAAAAGGTAATATCCAATCAAGTTGTTAATTAAAGGGGTCTCATGGGAATCCCAAACAAGCCAGGCTACTGTTTGCTCTCTAGAAAGTAATAAGGCCCTATTGCTGGAAAAAAAACAGCTACACAACTCACTGAACATAAAGAAATCAAACTTGATGCCTCTTAGAGCCTCCACCCCATGGGCTACTGTTCATAGTGCTGGAAGTTACTCTGCATGCTACCAAATGAGAAAGAGAAACACCAACCTACCTACAATTCTTTCAATATACAATGAGGACCTGTCTACAAGACATGCTGTATACTGGTACAATAGTTGCACAAAGCTTATGGGAGTAACCAGCTGATGTCTGTTTTAAGGTTCACTCCTGAGATGAAACCCTAAGAATCTGAGGCTAGGTAAAGCAGGGACTAGGTGAAAACCAAATACTACTAAAAGGATGTAGCAATAAAACGAGTCCTAATGATATTCTGCAATACTCATAGGTCAGTGCTGGCTCAGTCACTATCAGAGAAGCTTCCTCCTGCAGCAGATGGGAACAAATACAGAGACCCACAGCCAGACAATGTGTAGAATGAGAAAACTTTGGAGCCCTAAGCCTTAGATAGGATGGCTCCATCAAACCCCTCCCCTCAGAGCTCAGGGAACCCCACAGAAGGGGAAGCAGAGTATAAGAGCCTGTTGTGTGACAACACTTTTCTGGGGGAGTCACAACACACACATCTACTCACCCCAAATAGGGAACCCACAACAGACCAAAGTACACATACTACCAAATTGCAATCTGGTGAACCAGTGAGTTTCACTGGGGTTATTCCGTAGAATATGGATGAGGGGTTACTTACAGGAACAGAAATGACTCAAAGACAGCTGCATGATCAAAGCCTACCACCAGCACAAATGATAGCTCACAAAGCTGGGAAATGAGAGCCTGCATCTCAATAGATTGCATAGTATCCTTTCCAGGTGCCTCAGTTTATCTAAATCTCTTACAGGCACCTCACCTGGTTTTACCATCATCCAGGCAGTTGGTCTGGTCTCAGTCTTCTTTACAGCTTTTCTTCTCTGAGAGTCTTCTTTGTAGCTCAGCTTCCTAGTCTGAGGGGACTCTCAACTTTTATTACTTACTCTGGCAGGGAGGCACCTAGTGAATCTGGTCAGTTTCAGGGACTTCCTGGAGCTATTTTGAGTTATTCACCTTTCTACTTAAAGAGTTTGTTGATGTTGCCTATGCTTTGGCCCAGCTTGTCCCCCTTGGGGAAGGGGATGAGAAGGCATGGAATCAGACTTTGGGAACTAGTTGAAACAAACAAGTTCAATTTATTGAGGAAGGAGAAAGCCTTAAATACCCTCTTCCCAGTTAGAAGAAATGGCTCTGTTTGGGGGCATCTCCTGTTATGGCATGGTATTCTCTTGCTGGTCCAGGTTCTCACACCTTTGTTGCTAAGGCAACCAGGTAGACCCCAGGTTGGCTTATGAGGAAGTGCCCACTCAAGGGGCTTAGTGGCTATGAGGAAGTGCTATGAGCACATGTTGTAAGGCACCAGTTACAGCCAGTTTGAACTGCCTGAGACCAGGCCACCCCCCAGGTCCTTAGAAGCCTCGAGGGCCTATATATTCCACAGGGGTTGCCTGAAGGACGGCATGTTTCAATCTCAGAAGAAACTATTACACAACACTCCATCCCTTCCTTCAGCTTTTATATTCTTTCATCCGCCTTTTCCATAATGATTCCTGAGCCTTCTAGGCAGTGACTGCAGAAGTCCTCTCATGACTAAGAAATAGGTCACAGTAATAGTCATTTGTTCTCAGGAGCTTTACCAATGGTTATGAGTTGAGGCAGGCAGCAACCATGATCTATGGGTGTAAACACACATTTAGAAGGCAGTTTGACAGTCAAAGCCACCATTCTCTTATTCATTCATTCATTCATTCATTCATTTAATGAGCATTTGGTGTTTTGTCTGCTTGTATTTCTGTGTGAGGGTGTCAGGTCCCGTGCAACCAAGGTTACAGCCATCTGTGCTCTTAACCACTGAGCAACTTCTCCAGGCTCATAAGATCATTCTTAATTAAGGATATGCTCACTGGTGAGTTTCCCATGCTCTAACAGATCCCCACCACTACCACGGACATATAGGTACCACTAACTGGACTTAGTAAATTATTTAAAAATGAACAATATGGAGTTTAGAGAGGAGCTTGTTAGAGAGAATATATGGGAGTATTGGAAGCAGAAAACTGGGGGTAGATATGATATTTCATTGTGTATATGTATGACATTTTCAAAAATAACAAAAGCTTGAAAAGGCATTGAGGAAGAGTAAAAATATCTTTTAAAAAACTTTAGAAGGTCCAGCCTGGTCTGTACAGTGAGTTCTAGGACAGCCAGGGTTACACAGAGAAACCCTGTCTCAAAAAAAAAAAAAAGATGAGTTTCTTGTAGACAACAGACACATAGATTTTGTTTCTTAATCCATTCATCTATCCTGTGTGTGGGGTGGGGGCTTATTGGAGAGTTGGGGCCATTAATACTTAGAAATAGAATTGAAAGATATATGTATATTGTAGTCATTTTGATGATTTTTGCTGGTTTGTGTTTTTAATTGTGCTTTTGATTTCATTAAATTATAGCTTCATTTGTTTTTATTTCTGGAGTCTTTTGGCTGTGCTTATTCCTCATTAATTCAATGTCTTGCTTCTAGTATTCTATTTCATCTGTGTGGGAGGATGTTGGAGATGAATATTTTAAGCTGTTTTAATATGGCAAGTTTTTTATTTCTCCTTCAATTATGCCACAATTTTCCTGGGTACAGTAGTCAAGATTGGCAGTCATGGTGTTTTAGAACTGAGAGTGCTGTGCTCTAGGCTCTTCTGGCTTTGAAAATGTTCATTGTGGATACTTTGTGTTATTCTAATAGGTTTTCCTTTGTGTCACTTCTGGTTTTTTCTCTTGTAAATTTCACTATTTGTAATTGTTCTTCATATTTAATATTTTAACTATAATATTCCATGGGTATTTCCTTTCTGGTCTTGTCTAGGTCAGATTCTATGTGATGCTTGTATCTGCATGGGTATATCTTTCTTTTATTTGGAGAACTTTTTTCCATGAAGAAAATGACTTATATAGGAGAGTGGCTCACAAACAGAAAAGATTCAGAGGCCACAGTACTAGAACTAAGCTTGCTTAAGAAAGATTGTATCTTTAACAATGAACGCATATGTGGGTATAGCTGTCTGCAGAGACCAGACAAGTGAATCAGATCCCCTAGAGATGGAGTTCTGGGTGATTGTGATCTGTTTGACAAGTATGCTACAGACAAACTGTGGGGCCTCTGCAAGAGCAGTATGTGCTCTTAAACACTGAGAGATCTCCCTAAATTCTCCAATATTTTAATATAGTTATGCATGGTTTATACACTCTTCTTTTGGAACCATTTTCCTCATATCTTATGTTCTGATATGTTGTGTTTTTATTTTCATTCAATTCTATAAAATTTTTAATCTCATTTGTGATTTAATGATACATTGATTGTTCAATAGTGCATTACCAAATCTGTGTGGGTCTGTGTATTTCCTACAGTTTCTAGTGCTGTTGTTTTCTAGTTTTATTTCATTTTGACCAGATAGAATATGAGATGATATTTGAATTATATTGTATGTTATAACTTGCTTTGTGTCCTTAAATATGGTCCATTTTGGAAAAATGTCCATAGGCTACTGAGATAATAGTGTACTTTCTGTCTGCTGAACATAATATTCTTAAAATATCTATTAAGTCCATCTTTGATATATAAATTTAATTTTTGGCAGGCTAACCAATTTATCGGTGAAAGTGGGGTATTGAAGGTATACATTATTGTTGTATTGAGGTCAATCTGTGGTGTTATATTCAGTAGTGTTTGTTTTATGTAATTGGGTAGATCAAAGGAAAAAACCTAGAAGTATTCTATAAACTTATTCTTAGAGTATAGTATGACACTTGCCCTGTGTGCTAGAGTGGGCCACTCAGAGAGAACTTTTAACTCTCTAGAGTCCTGCCCACCAACACAGTAATGGCGTATTAAAAAAAGGGGGGGGGGTTGTGATCAACTCATTAAATTTATCATCTTGCCAAACACAAGATTATATAAGACCAACTAGGAAATATCTCGTCCCAGAGATGAAATGTAGTTAGGACAAAGCAGCAGATGGCTAGGCTAGGCAGTGCTATTATCAGATAAAACTGTGAAGAGACGGTAGCTATCAAAATTAGAATGAGGTTACTTTGTGTATGGTGTCACTTACCTATCAGCCCATCATTGGAAGACTAGAACAGGAGAATTGTTATTTTGAGGATGTGCTATGCTTCGTATAGGAACTTTGTCTTAATGCTAACAGCAAAAGTACAATCATTGTGCCCTTATAAAGCAATTAATCTGGAGGTTGTGAAGAAATTGTTCTCAAGCATGATATTTGACATTAACTGTATGTCTTCTAATCTTGGCTCATTTTTTATTTTGCTTATAATTCTTTCAGCACAAGTATACCTCAAGAATGTTCTTATCAAATCAATTACATCACCTAACATCCCTCAAGATAGAGATCTAAAAAATGGAGGAAACATATAACAGCCCTAAAAGGAAAAGACCTATTCTGAAAACAGACCACTTTTGTCCCTCCCACTGGCTATTATACTGTAAAGACAATGGACCCCAGAGAATTAAATTTTCCACAGGAATCCTATGCTACCAGAAAGGAAAGGCTGAATGAAGCTCTGCTGCCTCACAGGAAGAGATTTCCCATGGTTCTAGCGATTTAGTGCACTACCTTGCAGGACAGATTACGTCCAAGATAATCATGAGTGAGATCATACTTTGTCCAAAATTACTTAACTATGCATATTTCTTGCCCCCTGTTTAAACTTATTGCTTTCACCAATATTCCTGAATATCAACTTGGGGAATCACAGCACTCTTTATTTGTTCCTCTTCCCAAGGCAATCAATCACACTGAATGAATCTCTTTTCTCTGATTGTCACTATTCTTTGCTGTGATGGTTCATTCTGTTTGTTTGGATTTTTTCAACTTGTCACAATATAGAGTCATATGGGAAGAGGGAAACTCAGTTGAGAGAATAGCTCCATTAGACTGGCCTATAGGCAAATCTGTGGGGCATTTTCTTGATTGATGTGAGAGGGCCAAGACCACTGCATATTGCATTGTAATGCCCCTGGGCAAGTGGTCTCAGGTTGTATTTTTTTTTTTAAAACTTTATTTTATTTATTTATTTGCCTTGGTGTTTGCCTGGAACTGGAACTACAGACAGTTGTTAGCTGCCATGTGGGTGCTGGGAATTGAACCCGGGTCCTCTGGAAGAGCAGACAGTGCTCTTAACCGCTGAGCCATCTCTCCAGCCCCAAGGTTGTATTTTTTTAAATAAAATTATGTATACACTATACAGAAGAGGGTACCAGAGCTCATCATAGATGGAACTCAGGTCCTCTGGAAGAACAGTCAGTGCTCTTAACCTCTGAGCCATCTCTCCAGTCCCTTCAGGTTGTATTTTAAAAACATAAGATTAGCAAGCCATGGACAACATGTCAGTAAGTAGTATTCTTATGTTGTCTCTGCTTCAGTTCCTGCTTCCACGTTCCAGCCCTGCTCGGCTCTTGCTCTGACTTCCTTCAGCAATAATAAATGTAAGTCAAATAATTCTTTTCCTCAAGTTGCTTTTGGTTATGGTGTTTTATCAGACCAATGGAAAGTCAACTAGGACATTTTAATTGGTGGATGGAGGCTGGTGGTCAAACTTAGCTTACCACAGCTTCCATTTACCCTAAGTACTATGGTAACATAGCTTCTTTACAAATTGGTGCTAAGAACACAAAACCAAGCAAGGCTTGAACCTTGAGAGTCTACCAAGAACTCTCTAAATCCTAAAGATGAATAGCAAAGGCAATTCACAAATAAGATCAGATAAAAATCTAAAATCTCCTTCCCTCCTTTTTTTGTTTTACTAATTCAGCAATATGTATTTGTACACAACTAACAGCAAGCAAGGATCAGGACAAGTAGGACAAGACTTGGAGGAGCTAGAAATCTCCAGCAATTGGACAGCTGAGACCCATTAGCCAAGAGTTTGCTTCCTACCTGGCTTCACCCAAACTGTTACAGGCACTTAGTTCCAGGGACCTACTTCCTACTATCCCCATATTTTAAAAGGCAGATGGGAAATGGAAATCAGTAGAGAATAATGGATATATTTACAACTAGCCTGACATGAATAGAAAGAAACTCCTACTTTCTTTCTGACTTCCATATAGCAACATTATAACATTACACAATGTAGATATATATTACATACTTAATAAAACCTGAATATTAGGGGAGAAAGCACACAGTCAAATCCTAGGCAGACAGCTCAGATCCTTGAATACAAGGATAAACAGCTGAGAGTCAAGCACACACACCTTTAATCCCAGCACAGGGAAAGCTGGGAGTGGTGATCAACACCCTTTATCCCACAACTCCAGAAACAGAACTTCTTCAGTTTCTGTGAGTTCAAGGCTACACACCTTTAATCCTAACCTGGATGGGACAGGGTATATAAGGGCTGTAGAAACCTAGAGAGACAGAAGAACTGGCAGAAGTCACAGGCAGAAGCGACCAGACCAGAGAGGGAAAGCGAGGCAGACAGCTGGGTGAGAATTGACTGTGGTGCTTCCACTCTCTGATATTTCAGCCTTCCCCCAATATTTGGTACTGAGTCTTACTCATGACACTACATACAAAGGGGGAAACAAATATCATAAACTATGTAGGTGCATATGCTAATTTAACTGTGAAATAAGCTAGCAGAACTTTGGGAAATCTTCTATAAAACACATTTTCCTTCTGGCTGCCATGAGGAGTTTGAGCCTTTCCCTTTGCCCTGGGAAAGTTCAGTTCTCTGGGGGCACACTGCTTACATCATTTGAGAGTTCAAGCAAGAGGCCCAAATGCCATCCTTCAGACTATCTCGTCTCTCACCAGGCCTTCTGCATACTGTCATGGTTACCAGTGTCCATGGTGCCTTTTGTGTCTCTAATGGTTTTCTCTTCTCCTCTCCTTCTGCCACAGTTTTCATCCCTGCCACCTCTAGTCCATGCCAGTGTGTCCTCTACGTTTTCTCCTATTGAAAGTGTGCTGCATAGTCCAGCCTTTCTCTTTGCCTTTAATGTTGGTCCCTGCCCTGTGCAGTTGGATTCACTATGTAGTTGAACCTGAGCACTCACTCTCTCACTATGTAGTTGAATCTGAGCGCTCTCTATTTAGGGCCCAGCCCTCTAAGATGGACTCTTTCTCATTCCATTTTATTTTCTGGAGTTTACACTGGCTCTCCAACTGTTTCTAGTTTACTCCCTGGAAATCCTAACATTCAGTGTTTGAGTATTATGTGCTATTTTCCTAAAAATCTCTGGAGATTACTAATTTTACTATTTTCAATTTTATGATCTCTTTTTGCCGAGTTTCTCACTTATATAACAAATGGTATTATTTTCAGTGTTATAATAGTTAATACACATTAACTATACAGATGTTGCATTATGATTTGTATGCATGTAACTAACATACTTTGCCAATGCCTCATCCACTTTCTCTTGTCCATCATTTTTAATCCCTTCCCACCTTCCTTTCCCTCTCTATTATCATTCCCACTCATTTTTAAGGCACAGCTTAGATATTTTATTACATTGGTTCAGCTATTTATGTATGTGCCCAAATATGCCACAACACATCCATAAAGGTCAAAGAACAGCATGTAGTAATGGGTTCTCTCCTTCCACCATACAGGGTTTGAGGATCAGACTTGGACCAACAGGCTTGGTAGCAAATGCTTTGCACATTGAACCATTTAATTGGTTTAAAAAATATTTCCTGATTTTGTGAAGAGACAGCGAGCGAATGGTCGTGTGCTTCCTGCCTGCTGTAGCTCCGGCGTCTCGGCACAGAACCGCAGCTGGAGAGGCAGTCCCTTCTCTCTCTCTCCGGACTCTTGTGAGATTTTTTTGAGCTTCAGCTACATTTTGTTCAGCTTTGTGAAAAACTTTATCATCAAAGAAGATGGCTAGCAATGTTACAAACAAGACAGACCCTCGATCCATGAATTCCCGTGTATTCATTGGGAATCTCAATACACTTGTGGTCAAGAAGTCTGATGTGGAGGCAATCTTTTCAAAGTATGGCAAAATTGTGAGTTGCTCTGTGCATAAGGGCTTTGCCTTCGTCCAATATGTTAACGAAAGAAATGCCCGGGCTGCTGTTGCTGGAGAGGATGGCAGAATGATTGCTGGCCAGGTTTTAGATATTAATCTGGCTGCAGAGCCAAAAGTGAACTGAGGAAAAGCAGGTGTGAAACGATCTGCAGTGGAGATGTACGGGTCAGTACCAGAACACCCTTCTCCGTCCCCTCTACTCAGTTCATCATTTGATTTGGACTATGACTTTCAACGAGATTATTATGACAGTAGAATGTATAGTTACCCAGCACGTGTTCCTCCTCCTCCTCCTCCTATTGCTCGAGCTGTGGTGCCTTCTAAACGCCAGCGTGTCTCTGGAAACACCTCTCGGAGGGGCAAAAGTGGATTCAACTCCAAGAGTGGACAACGGGGATCTTCATCCAAGTCTGGAAAGTTGAAAGGTGATGACCTTCAGGCCATTAAGAAGGAGCTGACTCAGATAAAACAACAAGTGCTGGAAAGCCTGGAAAAAATTGAAAAAGAACAAAGTAAACAAGCAGACTTGTCCTTCTCATCCCCAGTAGAGATGAAGAATGAAAAGTCTCAAGAAGAGCAGAGCAGTGCCTCTGTGAAAAAAGATGAGACTAATGTGAAGATGGAGTCTGAGGCAGGTGCAGATGACTCTGTTGAGGAGGAGACCTGCTGGATGATGATGAAAATGAAGACCGGGGAGATGACCAGCTGGAGCTGATCAAGGATGATGAAAAAGAGGCTGAGGAAGGAGAGGGTGACAGAGACAGTGCCAATGGGGAGGATGACTCTTAAGCACTTAGCAGAGCTTAGAAATCTTACCCCATTATTCATTTACCTAGGCGCTTGTGAGAGATCAGAGTAACAGCAGATCCTCTCCCCTAGTATCTTCAGCACATTCTCACTGCACAGCCCTCTCCTTACCCCTCCCGTTTCATTGATTCATAATTGCTTTGCGCCTAGTTCCATTTTCACTTTATTTGATGCTCCTTAGTAGTTTTGTTAAGTCTTACCCTGTAAGTTTTGCTTTTACTTTTGATACCTCTTTGACTTAACAATAAAAAGATGTATGGTTTTTTTAAAAAAAAAATATTTCCTTATACCTTATAAAATAGAAAGATTGTGATAGCATTTTTTGTTTGCAGGTTACTTTGTTTCAATTAAGATGTCTACTTGCATTCATCTTCCATACAAGTTACATGACTTAGTGCTTCCTTGTGACTCATTGTGGCCACAATGGTTGGCTTTAACTGTCAAACTACCTGAAATGAGAAACACTCAAGAGGTTAGTGAATCACAACAGTTTTGTCACATTGATGAGAAGGATAACAGAAATACTCTGTCACATATATATGTATATGATATGATGTAATGTATATTGTCCATTCATTCCTGAGTTTCTAAACATTCTTGATCTCAGATACTTTGAGCAGTACAATAACAAATTTGAGTATGTAGTTGAATTGTTTTGTGTGCTGATTTCATTCCCTTTCGATGAATAACTAGGACTGGTTTAATTGGATTACTTAGTAGTTATACTTTCACCTTTATGCACCCCCTACTGTTTTCCATAGTGGCTGTTTTGTATTGATTTATGTGCTCACCAACGATGTGTAAGGTGGTTTTTTTCTCCAGACTCTCACCAGCAGTTGCTTCTTTTAATGATGGAATAGTTTGTGGCAAAAAGACATCTCATCGTTTCGAGCGCTGATTGCAAATTGAGCTAAGCATTTCTTATGTAATTATTTTCTGTTTCAATTGTTTCTTTTGAGATGTGTCAGTCTAGATCATTTGCTGGGTTTTTATTGTATTATCTGTTATCTTAACTTTTTATGAATTACAGATACTAATTCTCTCTCACATGAACCATGAGAAGATTTTTCTCCAACTGTGGTGGTTTCTTTTTGAGTACATGATTTTTGTCAATTTGTTAATTATTTTTTTAGTTTTCTAAGCTTTTAATTTCCAAGATTTGAGTTTGGTTCTTCCAAAAATCTCTTTTTTATCAGTTACTCTTTCATATCATGTATTGTCTTCCTCAATATATTCAGCTGTTGTCATTGTCCTCATTGAGTTCAACGATTATTTTTATATCGTCTCTTGAAATATCTACTTCCTTGTCTTTAGAATTGGTTACCAGGGAGTTCTGAGCTCTCGGAGGTATCCTGTAGCCTTTCCCAATGCCTCTGCTGAGATGTATGCTTCTGATGTACTGGCTTGTTTCCCACTCACATGTAAAAGATATCTTTTTTGTCTTTGTTTTTACTTTTAATTTATTCTTCTTTAAAGTGGAATACAAAATCTGAGATTTTATCAATGCCTTAAGAGACAAACACAAACTGAAATGGAAATTATCACACAGACTGAAGTAGAGCCTGAACACTCAGGGAAGCAACTATATAAAAATTATTTCTAGAAAAAGCAAACCTCACAATAAAATCATACAAACCAAACAAAACACAATAAGCCCTTGGTACCTTTTAATACAGAAGTAAAAAATATTTGCATGATTAAATTCACACAATATAAAAATGTAAATGTTGGGTTAACTTTATAAAACATAAAAATACATTCACATTTAAGGGTAAAATAATGTTTTTCATCCTCTTCAAATTTAATAAACCCTCAGAACTTGAAAAAAATATTTTCTGAACTAGATTTTATTCTGGTCTGCAGACACCTGGCAGTTCTACTGAGGTTAAAATGGCACTGTGAGATCCGCAGCAGCACATTTCCTTTGTCACATGACCTATTACAGGAGGTCAACATTCTGCCTTGAAATGCCCTTGGCATTGAGGCTATGCCTACTGTACTTCTCTCCTAGGTTGTTTTTTTTTTTTTAACAGTATTGATGGTTTGTGTTTATTTTCTTGTTAATAACAATTCTGAGTGGAGAGATATGAAATCTCAGCAATAGTTTTGATCTGAATTTCCCAGATGGAGACTGTTCTTAAGTATTAAATTCTTCTTCACAAACTTCACATTTTTTATACTGTCAGCTTTACAAATATTATTTGAAACATATTTGAGAGATTTAGTGACAGAGATTTTCAACATCATTTGTATCATCTATTAATCTTGATCTCCTAGCTTTTCACCCCTAATTCTGCCAGGCACTAAGTTTTTTTTTTTGTTTTCGTTTTTGCATAGCTTATTTAATTTTATTTTTTCACCTGTAATGAAGTATTTTTTTCCTTCTTTATTTTGTATTTATCAAAAAAACAGTAAAAAGAATTTAAAAATGCCGAAGAGTTAACAATAACTATACAGAGGACAACAACCATAAGCATGGCCCATCAAGGGTGGAAACGCAAACAAGATTACTACACATATATTTTCTCTGTGTTCAGCTTTCCCCCTGAACTCCCCCTTCCATCCCTTCTCTGAAACTCCCCATCCCCTCCCTGGGCAGGGAGCAGACAGTCCTATGGTCACACTGGCCCAATAATGCTTGGATCAGTCTTCACTCCCGGCCAAATCCAGCTTTGTCCCCCCTCCCTCAAGAGTGAGTCAGGTGTTCCTCTAGGTGGAGTGGGGTTTGAAGGGTCAGTCCAGGGTGTTTCTGATCCCAAGCTGTTCGGTGGTTGTGGTTTGCTGCTTGGGCATGTTTGGCTTTTTTTCTTGTTTGTTTGTTTAGAGACCACTAGTGAGTGAGTACATCCCCTGCTTATCTCTCTGACATCCTCCGAGCGAAGTATCACAAACTCTCCTAGGTTTTTAAGATGATGATGAAGAACTCTAAAGGCTGCTAATTAAAGGCAATGGGGAAAACACCACTTCAACCAAGTATATGATACCAGGACTTGAGGATTGGGCCTGATCTGCAGAGTGAGTTCCAGGGCTATATAGTAACAGCAAACAGAAAAAAAGGAAAAGGAGGGAAGGACAGAGGAATGGATGGAGGGAAGGAGAGAGGAAAAGAAATCAGCCAGTCCTTAGTTCATGCTGGAATTCAGCTGGTGATTATCTAAGTAAAGAAGCAATATGCTCTGCACGCATCATAGCCTAAGAACTACAGCTGACTCCAGATACCAGGCTTCTAGCTACTTTTACAAGTCACCATCATTGCAGGCTCATCTCTTATTTTCTTTGCTGACTTCTTAACTCTCCCCCCAAACAATCATGATAAGAAAATGATATGCGACTGTGGAAGTAATTCTAAGCATACTATCCAGTGAGTGTGTTTAATTAAAATGATATACAACAAGTCATGGTAGCATTTTCTTCCTCACATGCATGATATTGTTCTTAAAAATCCTAAATTTCCTAAGATTTCACTTTGCCAAGCTGGTTTTTGGCACTCACTGGCAAGAGTAGACTCTATTTAAGCTGGGATGATTTCATAAAATAATTTTTAAAATGATTCCGTCTTAAACAAAAATGTGTCTTGTCAGAAGACTCACAAACTCCAGCATGATATCCAGTTCAGGGGCGGGGTGGTAATTCCTGGAAAGTCCCTGGTATTTCTCAAATGACATTTGGCCTGGAACTTGTTTAATGCCAACTAACTAATGATATCCACAACTAGGAGAGAAAATATTGCACTGAGCATCTGGCCCATTCATAAACAAAGTTGTCCTCCTTTCCTGTGGCTATAAAACAGGACTGAAAAACTCAGGCTAAGAGCTTAGCTTTAGTATTCAAAAACGAGCTGCACATTCCACATTTAGCAAAGCTCCACAGAGGGGTGGCAAAGAAAGCAGCTGAGTTTGCTCTTCCAGTTTCTCGTCTATTTCCTTCTCAGAAGCTCAATGAAATGTCCAGCATCTGGCTGCTGGGTATCAGTGGAGATTTCAGCCAACCCTCCAGTTTCTCCTATTCAAGGTTGTTTGACAATTAACAATTCTAAAATATGCCAGGCTATAGAATAAAGTAATCTCTACTTCCATGAAATAGAACTGTTCTGTGTTCACCAATGTCTGCCCAACTTGAGCAAGGATTTAGCTTTCTAATAACCATTTGGATTCACTCTCTAGGGAGCTCTTTTCTCATCTATGTTGCTCTGAAGACTCACTTGTACTCATACTCAAGCAAGAATGTATGTTATTCTTTACAGTCTGATAGTATGAGCAAAGATAGAAAAGTAACAACATGGGAGCTCACTCTGGACAACATTCTTGGTGTCTGGTTTTCCTTTCTGTGATACTGGTGCTGAGTCTCGCACTGTGTGCATGCTATGCAAATGTTCTACTATTGAGCCCCAGCCCCGGTAGAACTGATGCCATCTAATACTCTTCATCAAAGGCTTGAAAAATATATCTATCTGAGCTTTCCTTTTCTCCAAAAACAATCTCCTCACGAAACAGAACAAACAACTGTTACTCAGGGGAGCTGCGTTTAAAAATACAAGTGCATGTGCATATAAATGAACTACAAGAGCTGAAAAATGCCTTTGCATACCAATTGATCAAACTTTCTATTAACTTATGATATAGTACGCTTCTTAAAATATATCTCTCAAGCAGTCTTATGAATATAGTGAAACTTTTTGCCCTTGTGAAAAGGAGACATTCTCCATCATGGACATTCTTTTCTGCCCTGTAACTTAGTTGTGATCATGCAATATTGCAACAGTGGTTTTAGAAGCACCTGAAAGGAGCCTGAGGAATTCATAGGGGTGTGGGTTTCCATCCAAAAAAGGGGATCAGCACCTTACCTTTCCAGCAGGAGTTGGACATTCATTCATGGTTCACATTTATGGTTCTGCAGCAAGAACCCTCAGTGTCCTCTGTCAGCCTACCTTGTTTTCTTCTTTCTGGTTCAGGGATGTTCTCATGATAACAAAATGTTCCCAAGGATGCAATTCAGTCAGCTTAAAGAAGAACAGGTTTATGCAATATTTGTATCTAGTAAAAACTGAGCAAGGTTCACCTAATTACCTGTCAGTCATGAAGGAAGCAGATCCATGACAGGTGACAGCTCTCTCAGGTGAATAAGGCAACTACTGGCAAATAAGAAACAAGAATCCACTACTATAGTCCTTAGAACATTATTCCCATGCCCTCCAAAGAGATCACCTTTCCCGGTCAAGTGAAGTGCATGTGGGTTTGTCACAGTGATGGATAAGGTAAGCAGGTGTGTGTTGAGTGTCAGAGGTGTGGCAAAATGCACCCCATCACCTTCTGTTTCTACTCTTCATCTCTAATGTTTAGCCTTGGATGGCAACCACAGCTTCAGACCCGAGAATGAGAAGACTGTGTTGCTCTCCTTGAATTAAAAATAAAAAATGGCACAATATTCACAGACTCCATCTCCATTAAATATCTAAGAAGACTGAAAGGACGTCTCAGAGGTTAGAGCACTGGCTTCTCTTCCAGAGTTCCTGAGTTCACTTTCTAGTAACTATATGCTTGCTCTCAACCATCTGTAATGAGATCTGGCACCGTCTTTTGGCCTGCAGGCACACATGCAGACAGAACACTATACATAATAAATAAATACATCTTTTTTAAAAGGAGCACCACAAATATCTGAGGTGACAGAGACTTGCTCTGTGCATACTTATACTTGTAGGGTGTGAGGGTACATCCACCACCTCTGCTCTTCTGATGTGATGTCACTTCTTTGAAGTACAGTTATTGGTTTCCAGAAATCTAAGTACATCTTGCTGCTGCTTCTTGATCCCCAAGAAGCCCAAAGATGAGATGACACAGGGACCACCATCCTCTCACTGTGCTGGAGGTGCCCCTAGCGTGGAGGTATAGGAAGACTGAGTGTGATCGACCCTAGGGATTCATATTGTTCCCTCTGCTCTGAGAAGGAAAGCTCCAGGGATGTGTTTTGAGATACCTTCTGAACTAATGGTAGCCTGTGTCAATGCTAAACTCAAAGTAATTCTACTCCACAAGTTAATTTCCTATACCACGTTTTATTTTCATCTACTGGTTTTGACACAATTTTATTATGTCAGAGTTTGAAAAACCTGCATTTCTGAAGGTCTTAAAAGAGTGATGTCTTTCCAGTAGTTCTGAGAAGTGTTGTGGAGATAGTAAAATATATACTGTATTCTCTCTCTGCTTATGCCTCCACATTTGTGAATGACATATGATGTGAAAGGATATGGGAACAACGTATGGCAAGGTCTCTTGTAGAGTAGTGTCCACAAAATGTGTGTTATTTTCCTCTCTTGTTGTTGGGGTGGATGTGCACTCTTGGACTTAATCCTCTGGCTATTCTTACTCTGCCTAGCTGTGGTGATGGGCTTCCCCACTTCATATTCTTTGCAATAAGGCTTTGCTAAAGTTGGAGTGGGGCTTGATCATAGGAGTAAAGTTCAGTGTTTTGCTGTTTTGTTTTGTTTTGTTTTGTTTTGTTTTAATGGGCTGGGATTGTAGCTTAGTGCCAGAGCACATACCTAATGTGTTTGAAGTGTTTAGTTTGGTATCTAGCACCACATCTGAGGGACACATAAAAGCAAATCAGATGAGAACACAACAGTACTCTATTATCTGCAGGCGAAAGCAGGAGTGTATAAGTCATTTGAGGTGAATCTAACTGGGCTCCATAGTGAGTTTCTCCAAAAAAGCTCCTGGGGAGGGAAGAAGGAAAATTTAAAAAAAATGAAGAGGAAGGATAAAAATTAACAAGTTAAAATAGAAAACAATATACAGGAATAAAAGGAAATGGAGCAGTAGTCAGGAGTTGTCTCTTACTGCACTATCCCACCCATTTACCCAGGTCTTTGGGCTATTAATCATCTGCTGAGAGTTATCAGTAGTTGAAGCTTTTTGGACTTTTACTCACTTTATTTCCATATTGGAAGTTTGTATGTGTGCCGCCAACCAAGCAATAATCCCGTGGAGTTGTTTGGGCTACTTGCTCCGTGCTTCTTTGCTGCCTGCTGCCTGTGTATTAGTTTCTGGAGTTTTGGTGAGATTTACATACCAAAGACATGTGAAATGATGGCCCTTTCAGTTGTTCCATGGCTGGGGGGAGTGCGTGAAATGCTCACTAAACAGAACTTCTCTCGGCAGTTCTCAAGAAAGCTTCTCTCTCTCTCTCTCTCTCTCTCTCTCTCTCTCTCTCTCTCTCTCTCTCTCTC
>PVIH01008494.1:0-90408 GCA_004025045.1 Sigmodon hispidus
TTAGCTCAACTATGTTCATAGCAGCATTATTTGTAATAGCAAGAACCTGGAAACAACCTAGATGTCCCTCAACTGAAGAATGGATTAACAAACTGTGGTACATCTACACAATGGAATACTACGCAGCAGTAAGAAAAAATGATATCCTAAAATTCACAGGCAAATGGATGGATCTGGAGAATATCCTCCTGAGCGAAGTATCACAAACTCAGAGAGATAAGCAGGGGATGTACTCACTCACTAGTGGTCTCTTAACAAACAAACAAGAAAAAAAGCCAAACATGCCCAAGCAGCAAACCACAACCACCGAACAGCTTGGGATCAGAAACACCCTGGACTGATCCTTCAAACCCCAGTCCAACTATAGGAACACCTGACTCACTCTTGAGGGAGGGGGGAAAGAACTGGATTTGGCCAGAAGTGGAGACTGAACTAAGCATTATTGGGTCAGTGGGACCATAGGACTGTCTGCTCCCTGCCCAGGGAGGGGATGGGGAGTTGCAGAGAAGAAAAATGACCAGATGTGTTGGAAGGGGGAAGAGACCTTGAATAAGGATATACAGGGAAAGCTGAACACAAAGGAAATATATGTGTAGCAATCTTATTTGTATTTCTACCCTTGATAAGCCATGCTTATGATTCTTATCCTCTGTATAGTTATTGTTAACTCTTCCACATTTTAAATTCTTTTTACTGTTTTTTTTTTTGATAAATACAAAATAAAGAAGGAAAAAAAAAAGAAAAAAAAAACAAAATCTCATAACACAGTTGCTGAAAACTCCACTGTGAGAAGATGAGAATAAGATGCATTTTAATGTTATAGGATTATTATGCACAATTTTTTTTAGGGTTCTCTGTGCTTTCTGTGAATATCTGCACATGTTCCATCCACAGTGTTTTCACTCTAGATCAGACTTCTATTTGATAATTATTAAATAAACTATTATTATGACTACCGTGTCCATACAGATGAGGGAGAGCTGGCTCTGGTGACAAGGGAACAGGACAGTTGGCCATGATAATTTGATCCTGGAAGAGCAGACTCTTTCCCTTTCTGGTACAATGCAGGAGATCTAGCCTCAGTGGCATGGGAGAGCTTACAGACTGACCAACTCAGCCACCACCCAGACCAAACCCCAGGCCTTTGAGTAGGTCCACCCTAGTATCTACCCCATTACGTGCTACTGCAGCCCATAAAGAAGCCAGTCATGAACATCCATAGCTACAGGATCTCTTTAACTCAGGACAACAGCAGGATATCTGAGAATTTTTATGATGTTCCAGTACTGATAGTGTAGCAGAAGCCAGAGGCCATGAACTAGACTAATGGCTCATTGCAAAAAATGTTTCTAAGTGAAGCTATTTGAGCAAAAGGGTATACTGTATGACACACCACAACTTCTGATAGCAGCATTATAAATGAATATGTGATGGAGATTTTGAAGGAGGAATGGAATGGTGCATGCACAGAAGGCTGTAGTTGACAGAGGAACAGATCATTGCTCCAAGGGGTCAGTGAGATGTTTAACTTAATTTTAGTTTGTGTGGAGGTTATAAGCATGAATGACAGCTATGGAAGACTGGAAAATGAGTGGTATATTCAATAAAAAAATATGTTAAATACTGTTCTCCTACTCCCCCATGGTTTATTGGCCATAGAGCCACAGAGGCAAGGGGTACAAAAGTATCAAGCAGAGCCTGTCCAGCCAGCCTGCTAGTAGGAGGAAGTAGACATTTGGTGTTAACTTCAATGAATCAAATCAACTTTATTTCAGTGTATTAGGAATATATAGGATTCAGCTAATTTGTATTAAACCGTATGCTCTATTAAACACCTTCTAGTACAAGACTTATTTATCATATTGAGAAAACACAGACCTATCGTAACTTTCCTAGCACATGTCTAATTACCATGTGGGCAGCAGAGGAGAGTGTCTGCAGCATATTGCCTTCAGGGTCACACTAGATATAAATCAGGCATTTGGGCCTACAGGCAGTCTCCAAATACGGTCAAGTAGAAAATAAGTCACCTTCTACCACAGGGAGGGATTCTTCATGTTGTCAGTCTCAGAGATCTGCCAAATCTTGGTAGACTGCAACTTCCAAACAGCAGGAAGTTTGCAGGGTCTTCAAAAGAAGAAAAGAAGAAGAAGAAGAAGGAAAAGAAGAAGAAGAAGAAGAAGAAGAAGAAGAAGAAGAAGAAGAAGAAGAAGAAGAAGAAGAAGAAAAGAGAAACTTTTCCTTAACCATTCATATTTCATATACACCCAGCTTGTTATTGGTAATATACATTGGGCATTCTATATTTAACTCTTTGGTATTCTCATAAAAGCATTAAAAGACAACTTTTGGTTAACATAAGAGATTTAAAATTCACCAAACTAGTTCTTTGTTTTAATTATACACAGGAAGATATGATTGTTTGGGAAAAGAAGTGTATGGAATACAGCACATGGATTGGAAGAAATTGTATCTGTGTATTTTGATTCCCTGTGGATTTCAGTTATGGTTTCTAGGGCATAATTAACCCTTCCTTGCTCAGAGTCCATCTGAAGTTCCTGATTTCTGGTCTCATTGTTTTTTTGAATTTGTAAATGTCCTCATGTTTTAAATGACTTCTGTAATATTGCTTGTCTGCCTATTTTGAATTCAATTAACATAGTAGTTTCTACTTAGTGATTCTTCCTTTTTCAGTGTCAATCTAACTGGTACCTGATTGTAAATTATATTTGGTATAAATTGCCACATTGGTGATATTAAAGATTTTTGAAATTAAATTTAATTTTGTTCATTAAAATATGTTATCACCTCCCCCCTCAAATGATGTATAAGATTTAGTAGACAGAGCAGTTGTTTTGAAAGCCTATAGACTCTAATTCACATTCCCAGCACTCACACAAATGCTTAATGGTCCTGGTAACCAGCTTGTAATTCAGGTTTTTAAAAGGCAGAGCTGAGATTGATGGAGCAGGAGGATGACTAGATGAGTATTATCTTTGAGCTCTGCAACTGTTTCAGTGGATAAGTTAAAAATGGAAGTAAAGCTGATTCCAGATAGTTTTCTAAGGTCTTCAAAAACATGTGAATATTCATCTGCAAAAATATACATACCCCCACACACAAGAAATTCTTGCATACATACATATATATAAAACCCACAAAATAAGGTGTGTTAGAAATATAGAAATACAGAAGGTAGCATCAATATGAAATTGGAGAAAAAAGGAGAAAAGACTCCTATCTAGAAAATCTTCAAACTAACTAATTTATATTTTCTTTTGATAAGCTTTTTTCAGTTCCAGTTTATTAATTTGAAAGGCAGGAACTGTTGTCATTGGGTAAATATATGGGGGGGGATGAACAAGATATTTAATTTGCAATTATGTTAAATCATTAATTCCATTTAACTAACATTAAGAATGTTGTTGGAAAGGCCAACATAAACAATAAGAGCCACAGTTGGTTTATTTTTTAATTCTTGTCATAGAATACAACAAATGGAATTCCCTACTGGTAGAAACCATTTCACATAGAACAAAACATAACACATCCCATATATTAATTTCTTTCACACGAATGCTGTGATGATTGTTTTGTTGAGTTTTCTCATTACAGCTAATAAGGAGCAATATTGATCAAAAGTGAACCTCTAAAGATGACTGTACATATACATTTTCTTCCTGATAATTTATAAGTCTGTGAATGTTTTTAACTTCTAACCAGTAAAATAATGTTATTAAAATATAAATAAATTACTAAATATGCTCAAGTAATTATTCATTCAAGCTCACCCTATAAGACAAAATTCACTAGCATTACAAATTTTCTACTTTTATATAAAATTTAGTTTATAGAATGAATGCCATGATTTCTAGCATAAAATAATTAAGTTAAGAAGAAACTTAATCAGTGGGACCATAGGACTGTCTGCTCCCTGCCTAGGGAAGGGATGGGGAGTTGCAGAGAAGAAAAAAAAATGTCAAGAGGTGGTGGGAGGGGGAAGGGACCTTGAATAAGGAAATACAGGGATGGGAAAAAGAATTTCAGAGGGAAAGCTGAACACATAGTAAATATATGTGTAGCAATCTTATTTGCATTACCACCCTTGATAAGCCATGCTTATGATACTTATCCTCTTCATAGTTATTGTTAACTTTTCCTCATTTTAAATTCATGTTACTGTTTTTTTTGTTAAATACAAAATAAAAAAGAAGAAACTTAAGATTTATATATTAAAGTTTATGTAAGCAATAATATATACTCTTAATATTTTTATTTATTATAGATATATTTTGAAGTATTGATGTACAGTAATTTTAATTTTCAAACTATAAACGTAATGAAAACTCAGTTATTCTACATAGAGCAAAATTACTAGTTTTATTTTACCAAAGACAACTCACAAATATATTTCTCTGTTGTTAGTTCTTTTAAGATAAGTAACATTCTGATGGTATTCTATTAATTCTAAGTAAAAACAGATCTCACTAATGCATCTTAAATGCACTTTTATTACATACTAAGCTGATTTGTCTTTTTTGAAAAGAGTATACTGATCATTCAATCCAACTCCATTATTTTATGGAAGTAACTTCACAAACTAAAGCGATCATTTGCAACTAAGTGATATAAGAGTTAGTTCTAACATTTTCCAATGCACTATCTTTTAGAGAATAGTTCTCCCTATGTTTATCATTAGGTACATTTACATCATCAAAATCCTAAATGACTATCAGACTACATATTTTTATACTTATATTTTTCATGCTTTAATTGAGGAGATGTCTAAAACTTTTGGTGTAATAGCTAAATTTCATTTAAACAAAATAAATGACTATGGAATTAATTTATTCATTTAGTTATTTAATTAATGAAGACAATGCTTCTTTTCTTTTGAGTTTCTGGCAATCTTCTTAGGTATAATGATGCATAATGTACATAGCCATGATGAGAACATATAGAGATGCCTCTGAGAAAGACTCTACCCATAATTACAGTATTTGCCAGACCAATAAAATCATTCCAGGAAACTAATAGAGGCACAGAATTCAGATGTGTACAGAAAAAAGAGGAAGTAACTTCAGAAGTTTTATAGCTAAGTCTTGATAAACCAAATTCGCCTAAATTTAATCCTAAACTTTTTGATATTCAGCTGCTGAAAAGCTTCTTGACAGTCTCTTGATAGCTCCTGCTGTTTAAAATGTCCAAGAGAAAAAACATGACATTTTATCTTATTGTTCCATTTCAGCAAGTATACTTCAGGATCCTAAAAATAGAAGGCTGGGTGACAGAAAATCACACATAACTTTTAAATATTATTTATTTCTTATATTTTGCAAATATTTTTATTATATTTCCAATCAATTACATATTGCTTATATAAAAAAGTCCTGATAAGATACATATAGATAATACACAACTGTGGCATAAGTAAACATAATAACCTGTTATTTAATGTGTTTATAATGAATTTTTGAAATTATATATGGCCAAAATTTTATAATACATTTCTTTATGGTGTGATGCAACTTCTTAGTACTATGACAAAAAGGTAGTCTTCAAATCGAATTCAGCTGGTGCAGCTCAGAAATACATGGGGTAATATAGAAAGTCAATTTACAATGATTTTAAAATGAAAAGAATATTTACATTTTAAATTGAATTATTACTCTTTGTTATATGTGCATGTGTTAACATAAGCACAAGTGCCCACAGTGTCAGACTAGTCAAATGTCTCTGGATTTGAACCTAAAGGTGATTGTGGACCTCTTAATGTGGATTCTGATTTTTGAAAAGAGTGAACTGGAAGAGAAGCGTGTACACTTAACCACTTGGGTATACCCCTGGTCTCAGAATAACTCTTAAAATAACATATCTATACACATGTAGCTTTGGCATGTGTGACCTGAACCAAAGCTTAACTATGAAATCAAAACCAAAACATTAAAATGTAAATGAGAAAAATTTTAAAGCTACACGATTTCGACTTGAAGTCACAATGTGTACAATATTTTTATTTTATTCATACCACATAAACACAGACTTTCTTTCTCCCTTCCCCTTACCTCTCTCTCCTTCTCTCTCAATAAATAAATAGGAAAATGATTAGGGTGTTATTCTTCAGCTTGCAGTAACTTATAATATAGTAAAAAGAACTTGTCTGGAAATTTAATTTTCATGAAAATTATTACTTTTCATGTTTTAAAACAGTTTATAGTGTTTTATAACATATGTATACATAGAAAAGCATAACAAAGAACAAAGATTTCATTGATATTATATACCACAAAATATATTCTTAGTTATTTATAAAAATGATTTTACTTAGTGAAGACTGACAAAGAGCATTTAAAATAGCAAATACTTTATAAAATATTCAAAATTTGGAATGATCTAAAGCATTTTCCAAACTCATTTTAGCAATCTACTCTATTAAGTAACAGAATTAGGACCAGTTCTCAAAATGAGTCTATCTCAGAAAGTTTGCTGTTGTAAGAAGGACCCTGGATGAGCCATACACAGCACTGATATACATTTCCATCTCCTTATTTGCCACAACTAGTCTTATAACCCCACACATTCAGTGTCCTCTTTTTTCTCTTAGAAAAATTCCAAATCTTCTATATAACTTAAAATTTTGAGGCTATGAATCTCAAAAAGCTAATGCATATCCCATAAAATAGACAACAGTAGACCACCCTTCAAAAGATGATAAAACAACACATATATGTATATATAGTCAATATATACGTAGACACTAGTAGAAAACCCTTCAAAAACAATAAAACAACACATGCACGCATGTACACACACACACACACACACACACACACACACATGATCTGTGGTTATTTTGTTATTTCATCACTCTTGACAGTCACATTAGACTCACTATGAAAATTATCAATCTAGATCCATGCCTAATTCAATTAGATTAAAATCATGGCAGGTGAGAGGGTTGATGGCAGATGCTGATGTATTTAACAATTATCAATATAATTATCTTCTGGTTTCTCTGAAGGCTGAGAAACATATTGCACCTCTAAATGGAAAGGAAAACATCCACTGAGACCAGTCCTAGTAACCCTAAAGCAAGGTACTGCATCAAAATAGAAATATGATCCTTGTCTTGCCATACTATTATCTGAGTTAACTTGACAGTCTAGTCTAGTGACAGGGATAATGTGGAAAGTTTGAAATTTTCAGTCTGATTAAATGCACAAAAGTTGGAAAAGAGAAGTTGTGGACACAAGTGGAGAGGACTGTGTTTCTTTGAGTTGTTTTTATCAATGGATTGATATAGAATTAAAAAATATTGGTGAACATTTTTCAGTAATAAGTAGTGGAGTGAGTATATTATAGTCACTAATGAAGTGATATCTGTACAAGAAGAATCACTTCTCCATACCCAAACAGAAAAATCCCCTAATCATTTTATACTAGAAAATTCTAATCCCGAAATTCCCTTTATGATCCAGACCTCTGTGTCCATGAGGCATACACCATATACACTGGCAAGTTAAGAAATGGAAATTACAGTAAAAAGGTAGCAATGCATTTAGTATCTTATTTTCACTTGAAGTAAAAGCTATAAAGAGAAATACTTTTAGAAATTTGAACAGCAAAGATGAAATGAAAGTAAATCTGTATGAACTCTTACAGTGAACAAAAGCCGAAAACTACTCAATAAGTTTCAGGTAGAGTGTACAATTTTAATCTATGTGATAATGTTCTACCTGTCTAAAAGTTCTAAGACATGCCAATGGTGAGCTGGTATGTATGTAATTCTGTTCAGAGAAGAAAACACGTGAGAGAAATTGGACCTGGGATTGCTAATCTTGTCTATCAATTTAATTAAATCTAGGGTCAACTAAAACAGAAAATAAGAGCACTCATGTGCAGGGCTTTCTGGATTTTGTATGAAGTAGAAAGGCCTACTCTAATGGGGGCAGCATCTTTTGGGGACAGCTGAGATAAAAGGACATGTCAGAAGGAAACTGTATTTTAGACTGTTGCCTTTATTCTGGTGGTCAAATTTACCTAACTTACTATTGCTGAATTCCTTTGCCTATATGTCAACCAGTTTCTTCTGGGTTCTAATGTAAACTGAAGACCAGCAACTCCTCAAGGAATTAGTCAGACATTCAATGCCATGTTAGAGATGCTGTGACATACAGTCTCTTGTAATGAACAACACCCAGAGAGAGATTCTTGGCCTGTTGTTCAGTGCAAGGAAACCATTACTGGACTATCCTAACTATATATATAATATAGTGCAACAGATTTAGACACACACACACATACACACACACAAAACACATCTATATGTCTGTCTATCCATTCATATGTATATATAGAGATACACAGATAGTTTTATTGTATTACTTCTGTTACTTTAGAGAATCATGAGCAATAATGCTCCATCTATTGACTTCATAGAGTAACATCATCGTGATCCCACTTGCTATGCATGAGAGACTATTGCCTTGTTTAGAAAACTACTGCTGGTGAACTTATTGCTATCAACATCTAAATATTTTTATTAGAGATAGTGAAGTAATCATTTAACAATATGACTTCCTCCCTTTTTATATTTAAGTAAAATTATTGTTAATCAAGCTTATAGCTTTCTAAGTTCATAATAATCATACAAGTTTGTGATAGAAGAAGCAACTTCTTAAAAGTGTTTTCTTAAAAAACCTTATTGTTAAAAATTACATAATTTGCAAATCATTGATCTTTTTAAACAGGCCTTATAGCAGCCATGAATCAATGGCTTGATAATAATTTTGGAGAGATACTGACTAACCCTATTGATACAAGCCAGGATTTGCTTTTTAACTTGTAATTAAATTACAAAGCATATTAAAATCCATATTCTAAAATAATCATAATAATGCTTGCTTATTTGACTTCTAGTCATTAAAATATAGTGACTGATCAAAGGTACTGTTTTAAAAGATAAAAGTCACAAAACTAATCCAGCATTTTTTGTGTCTAGATATTACATGTCAAATTACAGAAGTCTGAAAATATTCTATTCTGCATAGTTCATTTCATGAAAATCAGGTGGAGATTTACTGACTCAGTGCTCTCACTTACACCTCAGTCTGCCCAAAACTTCAGCACCAGTGGAAGTGCCTGAAAACTGTGAATGGGATTAGCTATGGAGTGTCAGAGAATCATAGAAATAGCCAGATAGCAGTCTTCATACTACTTAAGCATGTCATTCAAAAATTAGAGAATTGAAAACACATTAGCTTTCTATTATCAACATTTTTTTTACAGACATACAAAAAATAGAATTTGAAATAATCAAATATGTAGCTCATTTATAGATATTGGTATGAATGAAAATGGGGTGAAACTAAGGCTGAAGCTGGTGGTGAAGAAATAAAATCTATCTAGGTGCTGCCTTTGGTAAAAAAAAAAAAAAAAAAAAAAAAAAAAAAAAAAAAAAAAAAAAAAAAAAAAAAAAAAAAAAAAAAAAAAAAAAAAAAAAAAAAAAAAAAAAAAAAAAAAAAAAAAAAAAAAAAAAAAAAAAAAAAAAAAAAAAAGACAGTGAGAGGGATTATTTTATCAGATTATGTTTTCTTTGAGCAATGGTTCAGTGCAATGACAGACCATGTCAATTTAGTTTCTTATGGAAGAAAGCAATTTATATAACCAAATACTGTTCCCTTCAAATCAAATTGTGTGTATACTAATCATTAAATCTTAACATTTTTATTTTAATTTACAAGACATGTTTTTTCTGTGTATAATCCCTGGCTGTCCTGTAACTCACTCTGTAGACCAGGCTGGCTTTGAACTCATAGGGATCTGTCTCTCTGGGCCTCCAAAGTGTTGGGATTAAAGGAGTGTGACACCACACCCAGCTAAAACACATTTTGCTTTTTTGCAAAAGATCTTATTTATTTATTATATAGACAGTGTTCTACCTACATATATGCCTACATGTCAGAAGCAGACACCAGATGTCATTAAAGATGGTTGTGAGCCACCATGTAGTTGCTGGGTATTGAACTCAGGACCCAGCTCCTAAAACACATATTTAAGGTAAACTTTCCTTCTGAAATATTTAACAGACTAAATAATTGTTGTAGTGAAGAGATTATTGCAATGTTGAAATATTTCCCATGTTCTTCTAAGAAAATGAACATTGTTGAAATTCAAATGTAAGTGTATGAATTTACGGACATTACCAACGTGATGACTAATATATTTGATAGAGAAAAAAATATACACAAATAATGCAATATAAATAGAAAAAATTAAAGGAAAGTTACACACCATAGAAGTAGGTGGAGGAATCAGAAGGGAGACAGGTAGAAGGAGGGTGGAGTCAGGCAGATTCGATCCAGCCACCAAGGAAAAACATATAAGGGTAAGCTACCAGACAAGGACCACGGACTACATGACAGAAAAGTAAATAAAAATAACTTAAATTAAGATAAAACAGTTAGTTAACAATGTGCTTAAGACATAGGCCAAATAAAATAAAATTAATATAATCGTCGAAGTCATTTTTAGGGGAGAAAAAAGCAGCCACAGACAAGTCAGATCTCTGTCCCAAATAAAATCAAAAACCTCATACAACATGAGTGAATAAACCCACCATTCCTCCTCTTGTTTCTTTAAACACTTTTTTTCCACCTATGTATTTTTTTCTATCATACAAAAACAATATAAACATTTCTTGCTTTTTCTAAAATGTTTATTTCTTTTTTTTATTTTATTATGAATAAAGTCACATTTTCTATCTCTGTATATCCTTTTTCTTTATCTTTTTTTTCTTTTTGTGTGTGTGTGTGTATATCCTTTTTCAAGGTCCCTTACCCCTCTCACTCCCTCCAGTCACTCTCTCCTCTCCACATCTCCCCATTTCCTCCTCAGAAAGGGCAGGAGGTCCCAAAGTCCCAATATGGCTTAGTTCAGCATCCACTCCTGGCAGATTTGCTTTCCTCATTCCAACATCAAGACTGAGTCAGGTGTTCCTCTAGAGGGAGTGGCATCCAAGGTGCCAGTCCGAGGTGTTTCAGATTACAAGCTGTTCAGTGGTTGTAGTTTGCAGCTTGGACATGCTTTGCTTTTTGTTTTTTTGTTTAGAGTCCACTAATGAGTGAGTACATCCCCTTCTTATCTTTCTCAGTTTGTGATACCTTGCTCAGGAGGATATTCTCCAAATCCATCCATTTGCTTGCAAATTTTAGAATATCATTTTTTCTTACTGCTGCGTAGTACTCCATTGTGTAGATGTACCACATTTTGTTAATCCATTCATCAGTTGAGGGGCATCTAGGTTGTTTCCAGGTTCTTGCTATTACGAATAATGCTGCTATGAACATAGTTGAGCTAATTTTGGAGTGCAAATGTGCATCTTTAAGGTATATGCCCAGAAGTGGTATTACAAGAGATTCCAATTTACAATAAATTTTTGTTTTATTTTTAAATTTTACAAGATATAGCAAGAGGATTTTACTTTAAAAATGTAAAGCAATTATTTCCTGGTATTTAAGAGTGGTAGATGAATAACATCATGGATTGGTCAAACTGTAGAAATTTACATGCAAATTGTAAAAGATAATTAATGAAGACTTATTTATAAAAAAAATCAGAGGCTCCTTTGATGGGAAACAATTTGTAAAAATAAATTTTTATTGCATTTTAGATTTATAATAAAAGTAAAGGAAATAAGGGGGAACTGCCACTCAAATGATTTTGTAAATAAGTGGGTAATGCAAGAAATAAATATGAATCTTAGGATGTAAAGATGCTTCCCACAAACATTTAAGTTTATGATCATTAAAAAGTTTTCCATGAATAAAAGAACTGAAAAGACATTAAAAAGTTTTAGAGACCAGAAGGTAGGTTTGTTTTCTGACTAAAACTATGTAAAACTATGATCTTAATTAACTCTCTTCTTCAACATGGTCTTATATATAAAATATTTTAACTATTTTTCTGATATTGTCGTAATCCATATGCTATGGAGAAAGATTTGTATATAAAATTACAATATAAAAAGCTTATTTCAAAGTAGGCTACATTATTTATTTTGGTAAAATATAAATCATTGAAATATTTAATGAAAAGATCAATTGGTTGATAGAGAAGATTAAACTAACATTGTTATGCATGAGGACAGAGACATTTAACAATTTTTAAATGTGAGACATTTTCATATTTTGATCATTTCCATCAGCACTGATTATTTGTTTTTTAAAAAAGCTCTATACCAGCAAAGCTAACTAGATGTCTTCTGACAATGTCTTATTTTCTTATCAATATTATTACTTTGCATGCAGTTCTTTCCACATTGCTGGGTGACAGTGCTTGTTAGAAAGTTTATTTGCTTTTCTCACATTCTTCACCTAGTAAGATCTGAAAGGTAATGAAGGCTGTGTTCTTAACATCAAACACTGTGCTAGTGCTCCTGTTCCTGGAGTTGGTTTTATTTTCTCCAACTCTGATATCTTTCCAAGTGTCTAGCTGTGTAGATGTCTGGCAGAACCTTTGTATACTTCTTGATTGGTTAGGGAAGCTTTGTTGTAAACTTTTCAGGCCTTCTGTGGCTGGTTATAACAGGCAGTAGGAAAGGAGGAAAATGCATTTGCCAGCTAATATTGGGGAAAGAAATCACACAGTCATCTTGAGACTCATTTAATTAACATTTTTTGGCATTTTTACAGGCAAATCCATTCACTTCCATGCAGTAAAAGTCAGTTCAAGAAATACTTAAGGAACTCTTTCATCAGGATTGGGAAAAGAAAGACACTTTGTTAAGACTAAAAGTGTAAGAGAGAAAAGAAAGATGTGACCAAAGTAGGGGTGAAGGAGTCTAAAAAACTGAACTTTGGAGTAAAATTGTTCTGAAATGCTTACTATTTTTCTTATTGTGAGTAAAGGCATTAGTAAGTTTGATTCTAGATTTAGTATTCTTATTTGAACCAAGTTAAATGTTCTTACATAGAACTGAATTTAAAAGTGTATAGTTACTTTTACATTTCAGTAAATTAGCAACCAAAATTATAATATTAAAGCTTCAGTATCAACCATACTTTAAACCCATTGCTCATTTCATAATAGTTAAAAATAAAAATTTAATCAAGCTAGTTCTGAACAGCTAGATAGAGTTTACCAAGTTAATAAATTCTCCAAGAGAAGACAAGTCATATTAGCTTAGCTTATAAGGGCCAAACATCAAAATTGTCTGTTGAGTTTGAACATTAAGTCACAGAAAATCTATACTCAAACAATACATAAAATTTCTTTTAAAAATGATATAATATCAAGTAAAAAGTAACAAGAAAGACACACAAATCCTTCAAGAGAGGAAGAACATAACTTCTAGATATTGGAGTACTAATAAAGAAAATGTTGTATAGAGGATGTAGCATTGTCTAAACACAAATATATGCAGGTTATAAAAATTGTTACAGTAGACAAAAGTACTAAAGAAATAATGGATGCTTTGACAGCTATGGGTTGTCAATATGTTTGGAAATTAATTCATATACAAAGGAGAGTAATATTTAGTGGTAAACTAGGTAGAAAATTTATGTGAAGAAAAGATTGAAACCCAAAGACATCAGAGTAGAGCCATACTAATACTAGAAATTTGAGACCAAGAGGACATACAAAAGGATAAGGAAACTAAGGCATCTAAGATGGAAACAAGTACTATAATATGAAAACTAAGAGGTAATAAAAATTAAATCAAGGAGAAATTCAACAATATATTCAATTCTGCTAAAGGTTGAGAAACAAGGAGACATATAGACAATAGATGATAAATTTAGCATGAAAGATCCCCTTGATTGTATAGAAAGATTGTAAAGAAAGATTGATCAGTATCTGTGATTAAAATTTGTGATTAAAATGAAATTTTAAATAAGCTAGTTCTTTCAAGTAATATGGAGTTTACAAAGTTGATAAAATCTCCAAAAATGACAGGCCATATTAGGCAAGTTTTAATGGGAATTATAAGAGGAATATGGATAAAAAGAGTGGGGTGTTGAAGGCAGAGACAGTTACATAGCCAGGAAAATTCTGTGGAGCTGTGTTATATTGGTTTATGCTAAAATTAGTGGAGAATGCTATAAATGAAGACTAGAAAATTGTAGTAGACTTAATATTAGACTACATGACATTGAGTGAAATACATTTGATAATAATTACATTGAGAAAATCATATTAACAATATTAAAGATTGAAGTCAGTAACCCATGCAACAATAATCCCCAAGAGCTGTGATTCTAGAGCTGAACATTAGTATAAGCACTGTGGAATTAAAATCACCAAATGTAAGTGGAAAGATAGAACATGTTGGAATCTGCAGGGAAATTATAGAGATGAATATTGTGAATCAGCTTCTCTGGTGCTTTGGATACCATATTTGAGAAAGAAAATTCAAAGTAAGCAGTGAGGGTTGCCTGTGGTAATAAATGCCAAGGTAATCTTGCAATCCCTCAGATGAGCCTTACTCAACATAGTGGATGTTAAGTAGGCAGGTGACATTCAACTAGCCAAAATTGAAGGGACAAAGAACCTCAGGTGATTTTGAACACTATAGGAGAACAGCCAAATTTATCAATCCATAAGAGATTTTTTTTTTCAAAATCTCACTCTAGACTGTGAGAAAGAGCTTTCTATAATTCAATCTCAAATAGATAAATAAATAATTTGGTATCATTATAACCATAAAAATGGATACTTTTATAGCAAATACCTAAAGATGTTAAATTTAGAATGGAAACTTGACAATAGGTAGTTTGAGAGTAAATTTATGGACTATTTCATGGTACTAGAAGATATTCTTTATAATACCATGGGAAAAAGGTAAGCATCAACCTAGAAGTGTACAAACCCCATGAACTATAATGATGACCTACCAGCTAGATGTGCTAGTGCAATAGTGGCACAGCTGAGGTGGGAGTAATCAACTACTATTTGATTTGATTAAAGGCATACTCAGTGAGTTTGAAACCAATCCAATCCTGCTTGGAAGACCAACAGCATGAGAATAGATAGATCAGGAACTGGGGAAAACCAAATACTAATGTAAAAAAATGAAGCAAAACCTGACTAAAGACATTATGCTATATCAATGCCTTGCTCAGCTATCATCAGAGAAGCTAATTGGCCAGAAGCTAGACAGAAGTATAGGCAGGCAACCAGACTAGGGGATATCTGGGTAGTGGAAGAGCAAAGAAGCAGATGCCTGCCACAGGCAGCAGAAGCAAGATAAGACTGAGGCACCCAAATAAACGTCCCAAGCTATGTGGCTAAACAAGGATAAGAATCATGGGTTAGTTTAAGAGGAAAAGTTAGCAAATTATATGTCTGATTTTACAATTAATATAAGCATTTGTGTGGTTATTTGGGACTAAATAGTTATGGAACTGGCTGAGTGGGACAGAGAAACCTCTGGCTACACGAATGCATGTATAAACTGACAGACACTGTGGCAACATGCGCAGGGATTGTGAAGGATTTGCAGTACATTTGGTCTGACCAGTAAGAGGAGAGGTAGATAAAAGCCTTAGGCCTAAACCAGAGGCCAACTTCAACTGACAAATTTGCAAATGAAAATCTAGTTTTCTCACACGAAGTCTCACTATGAATACTAATGACTCTTAAGGCAAGCCCCATGACCAGGTCAACACACACAAAAAGACCCTCAACAGCATTTTTGGAGGTTCTTAGTCTCATAATGTTTAGTAGGGGAATTTATTTTTATTTATTATTTTTCTCTTTCTTTTGTTTGTATTTATCTATTTAATTATTTGTTTGTTGTGTTATAGGTCTGTTATGTATACTCTTCATACTCTAAACAAATACAGATTTCCTGAAGATCAGAAGAGAAAGCCAGCCACAAAGTTAGTCATAGAGATTAGGTATGCTGGCACATACATTTAATCTAAACACATGAGAGGCAGAAATTCATTTGGATCCCTTTGAGTTCAGGGCCATCCAGGACTACATGAGATTAACCTAAAGGAGAAATAGAACCAAGCAGTGGGGGGGAGGGCAGACAGGAGGTAGGAGAAGGGACTTCTCCTTTCATCTCAGCACTTGGAATCCATTGGCTGTGCTCTCAGCACTTGGTAAGCACACATACTTTTACAGTATTAAGAAATTTAAGACAGAAAGTGAGATGGCTGGGTAAGAAAAGGAATATAAAATAGAAAGATACAGGAGTTTGACCCTCTGCCTTTCCCTGGTTCATGTCCATTCCCTTTTGGCTCAGGACTTTGTTTGGGAACATGTGTCTCTCTGTGTCTATATGTATCTTGAGCTATTGTTTGCCTCTATATCTTATTTTTGCTTGTTATACTCTATTCTAGTGTTTGTTTTTCTTTTCTTGTTTCTTTTTTTTTTACTGTTCTTTAAATGCCTACTTCTTTATTAAGGGAAGACAGGAAGTTGTGGTTTCAGATAAGAGAGGGGTGGGAAATGGTCGAAGAAGAGATGAGGGAGGAAAAACCAACCATAGTCACAATATATTTTATAAAAAAAATTATTTTCAATAAAAACAAATAAAGCTGATATTTATGAGATGGGACTATAAGAAATAACAACTTCAGTAGAAAGATAACTATGATAAGTACACAGAAATTATCCATAAGTTACTACAAAATGTTAGGAAAGTATGAGAGAAAGAAAACATTTTTAATGGATTTTCAGATAGAAAAAAGAGATTTTCTATTAGATAACATACACAAAATAATCTTTTTAAAGTGCACAGAACCTGGTAGACTTGTATTTGTATTCTTAGTACTTTCTCCATGTAGAATAGGAAAGTCAAGGAGAAAATATGGTGGAAATGTTTGAGAATGATACATTAGACAACGCTGTAGAATAATCACTTTTGTACACTGCATTTGCTACTCTCATTAACTTAGTAAAAAGCTGACTTGTCTATAGCTGAGCAGGGAGAGGTGAGGTGGGAAAAGCAGACAGGATAACAGGATGCTGGAAAGAATAAGGGTGGAGTTAGGGACTCACCAGGAACCCCCACATAAACATGTCATACTGAGATGGGGTACCAACACACGTGGTAGAACATAAATAGAAATATGGGTTAATTAAATTGGAAGTTGTAAGAGCAAGTTAAAAAAATTCCCTAAGCTATTGGCCAAGCATTTATAATTAATAATATGTTTCTGTGTGGAAACTGACTGGTGGGACAGAATATCCTCCTATAAGATAACTCTATTTTTCTTTACTTGAATTCTATTTTTAGTTTTTATCTGATTAAAAAATATTAAGGTGCCAGGAACTGCAATAGTAGATGTAAAGGTAGAGATAATATGATACGTTCTGCTATAGTATTCATATTCTGAAGAGGTCAAAGGTGACAGGCAACATAAACGGGGCCTCCAGGGATCTGCAGTAGATGTGGTCCCAGCACTCAGGCATAAGCCCCTACCTTTAACGGAGAAAATATCTGCACTTAATAACAGTTCTTAAAAAAAGTTAGCTCTCTTCACAGAACCTCACTGCATGGACACACCACTCTTAAGGAAAGCCAGCAGTAGTTGGCCAACTCAAACTATCTCAGTGACAGGATTGATTTCTTTTGTCTCACAATGATTTGCCAGGACATTTTAAATTTTTATTTCACATTACAGTTCGTGTTGTTGTGTTTTCATGGGATTGTATTTTTGAGCGTGAAAGCTGGTGTGTGTCTCTCAGTGTCTATATGTGTTACTGGGCTTTTTCCTTAGCTCTTTGTCCTCTGTTTCATTGTATTGTCCCATTTCAATTTGTTTGTTTTTATCATAGTATATTTTGTTATTATTTTAGACACCTGTTTGTTTTCTAAAAGAAAGAAGGAAAGAAATAAAGGAAGGGATGAAGAAAAGAAAGAGGGAAAAGAAGAAAGATGCAGATTTTGAAGGGTATATGGGGAGGAACTGGAATGATTTGTGGGAGAAGAATCTATAACCAAAATATATAGTCTGAAAATTTCCTATTTTCAATTAAAATATATATATAATTCTCACAAGCTGTTATTAAATATTAAATATTAAGTGTAGAGAAAATATGTTCTTTTCCTGTAGTATCTATATTATGAAGAGATCAACCCAAGCTCCTTCATCTCTGGAAAAGCCCTTGTTTTGCACAGAAAAATAACTTTTCTAGAATTTTACTATGACATATGAAGGGAAGCAAAGGACTATAATTTGCTGATTATCTCCTTCTATAAAAAGATTGCTAATTGTAGAGTAAATGGGTAGTTTTGATATAACAACCGACTTTGTAATGACTATTCTTATAATTAAAAACTTTCTAGAAATAATTGCTGTGTTATTTTACAGGATTATATTTGTATATAAATTATTACTTATTCATATGTCATGGATGAATTTCACATTTACCCTGAATCAACAAAAACACATTTCCTCTCAACTCCATGACTTGGGTAGTAGAGACTTTGTAATGGCTCCACATTCCTGAGTAATCATTTTCTGATGGGTTTATTGCCACCTTGCCCTTATCAGGGCATGGCAGTCTTATGGACCCTGGTGATAAATTACCCTTGTGAGAGGGATAAGACAGTACCACTTTAACAAGTGCAATAAAGCACTTTTTATACTGGGAGAGTTCAGTGCATTCCCCATTCATCATGCACCCTCAGTGATTTTACACAGATTTTACACTGTTGATTAGCTCATTAGTGGGGTTAATTGGATACATTAACTGGCAGAATTACAGCTCTACCATGAACCAGAGGCTGCTGTGTTATAAATGACAGACAACCCTCAGACATGCATGGCCAGCCTGAAGGAAGCCCTTCTCTTTGATTAACTTTCATTAGAGTTTAATTCTTTCATCCTCAATTTCTGCTATTGACTCTATATGGATATATAATATGGACTAGATAACAGAATAGATGACAGAGAGATGTTTTCTATCCTTCACTCTTTTCTTGAGCAATAAGAAAGCACAGTTTACAAAAATGATTCATAAATGACAAAAGACATTAAGAAATTGGTATTGTCATAAAGTTCAGTAAACAACCAATTACAAAAATAATCACATTTTACTGAATCTAGAACAGGTAAGAAATAAAACATTTTCTCACAAATTACAGCCTAAAATAATGTGGAACAGCATTTACATGCAACTCATTCCAAATTCATTTGAAAAAATACTAAATGAAATTTTCTAGAAGTTATTCTAGAAACAACCATTTAATTTTTATCTGCTGAATTTGATACTATACTGTTTATATAGTATCAGTTTACCATTAATTATGGAACAATATGATATATTGTTGAATTAATTTACTGTAAAGTGATATAATACCACTTAGAGAAAATAGATTTTATTTAACAGAATAATATAAAAATTTCTTTATAGATTCTGTTTTACTTACAGAGTCTAAAGTATGTGATGAATGTTTTATGAGATTCCTTTACTCTGTTATCTAATTTTCAAATTAGAATTAACTGCCATTGTCTTATGTAATTAACCTCTTTATCTCTTACCTGAGAAATAGTCCTAAATTTTATTGTTATCATTATTAATTAAATTATTTATTTATATTCTGAAAGCAGTTTATTGTACCTCCTCTCATACTGCCCCCAGCTTCTTAATCACCATCCCAATAACTACTACTCCTTCATACCACTCTGAACCCACTGGTTTGTCTTTGGTATTTGAAGCAAAGCAGCATCTCGCCTGGTTAATATTGAGATGGGTGTCCTGTGTTTTCTGAATGGAAACTCTGAAGTCATTTATAACAATGGTAGTTTCAATGGTAGTTCAGGCAGAGGCTGACCTTAAGAATTGGGTTAGGCTACCAGTGTAGAATCTGACTTTAATAGTTAGGCCTAAAATACTGGAAATAATAATTAACACATGCATATTTTTAAGAGCATTGAAATTGGAAAATAAGATAGTTTGTCAATTATATTGAAAGATTATTTTGAGCCACGATAAGAAATAAAAATAACTTGAAGAAAAATAGACTAGACACAATTCGAGCAATATACTGAAATAAAAATCACAGTGAAACAAATATATGTGTAAATATGCAAAGCATAAGTGTGAATATCATTTTAATGTAGCTCTGAAATGCAATTGAGACTTACTAAAGAATGTTAAAAAAAAAAGTGAAATGCACTTAGAATGTAAGAATTCTTACTTTTCTATTTCTCTGTCCAGGTGATAAGCAGCTTTATTCCACCTTTGCCATTGGGGCTCAGATTGCACATCTTGACTTTTGCAGATAAGGTACCGAAAAGCAGGGTAGAGAGAAGTAGGAAGGAAAACTCAAGCATCATTGAAGTCTGGTATATAGTTAGTTGCCTTTCACCTGCTACAGGACAAGAAAACTTGATAAAAGCACAATTTTATAATGGTGATGGGCTGTGTGTGTATTATGTGTTTTCCTTCCTTGCTTTCTTGCTTTAACTACAGGGCATCAAAACCAAGCATCCTACATATATTTAACCCATCAGCAATGTCTCAGACCTTAAAATAATGTTTCTTATAAGTTTTAAAGAAGTACGAGTTTCTTGGATTCTTGATTTCTCCAGTGGTTACAGATTGGTCTTACATGTGCTCAGTTTTTTTCTGGGGTTGCACGTGTGAAATCATTATTAGTCTAACTATCACAATTCCTCCTTTTCTAAACACAGAAATATCCATTACACATTGCTACAAGCTGGAAGGAACCTGTCTTAAGTGCACTCATTAAAGTTAATGAGTTCATGTGTAACTAAATCTGGCCCTGTCTTGAGGTAGTGTTTCAATTTGACTCCATTGAAATAAGCATCAAAGTGGAATCTAAGCCATCACATCCACTTGAATATCACAATCTAAAGAAAAAAATGAAAGCATTCAGCAAAACTTCTTGAAATTCAACATAGTCATGCACGAATCATTCATTTCATTTGCTTATTTCATTGGGCATACACATCTGAAAATTAACCTAAAACCGTAAAAAAAATACAGCAAAGGAGTTGTCATTGCTTTTTAATATTTATAAATATAAACATGAACATGTGCATGGCTATGACAGCATCCAAATAGAAGCTTGCTAATTGTCATTTTGATTCTAAATCCTTTCCTCATTTTTTTCTTCTTTCTTTTTTTACTATTGTGAATAAAGTCTCATTTTTTTATCCATGTATCCCCTTGTTCAAACAGCCTTCCCCCTCCCACCTCTCCCAGTCACTCTCTCTTCTCCCATCTCCTTATCTCCTCCTTAGCAAGGGCAAGAGGTCCCAAGTTCCCAAGGTAGTAAGCTTGGAGTGGATGGTTCAGCACCCACTTCAGGCAAATCTGTTTTCCTCATCTCAACATCAAGACTGGGTCAGGTGTTCCTGTGAGCGAATGGGCTCCAAGGTGCAAGTCCAAAGTACTTCAGATCCCATGCTGTTCAGTGGTTGTGGTTTGCAGCTTGGATATGCTTTGCTTTTTGTTTAAAGTCCACTAATGAGTGAGTCCATCCCCTGCTGATCTTTCTGGATTTGTGATATCTCACTCAGAAGAATATTCTTCAAATCCATCCATTTGCCTGCAAATTTTAGGATATCATTTTTTTTCTACATACTACCATCCAGCTATACCAACACCATTTATTAAAGATACTATCTTTTTTTCCGTTGAATATTTTGGGCCTCTTTGTCAAAGATCAGGTGTTCATAGGTTTTTGGGTTAAGGTTGGAGTCTTTAGTTCGATTCCATTGATCCACTAGTCTGTCTTTATGTCAGTACCAGGCTGTTTTTATTACTGTAGTTCTATAGTATAAATTGAAGTCAGGGATAGTGATGCCTCCTGAGGTTCTTTTGTTAAGCAAAATTGCTTTGGCAATCCTGGCTTTCCTGTTATATCCTCAATCTTTTTTATTCCAGATCAGACTTCTGCTTACCATATAGTTAGGAATAGCCCAAAACTCTTTATCATCCTGCCTTCTTCACCTCTCTGATGGCTGGAATTAAAGTCATGCAGCACAATGTGTTTATTGTAGTTTGTTAATGGCTTATTGGGTATAGAACCCTGGGGCCTTGATCACAGATCAGAGCCTTATACTGAATGAACAGTTACTAACAAATTAAGATATGAAGATACTCCACACTGACAATGAGATTATGTGGTATCCTTCTGACTACTAAAAACATTTTAGTCATTCAGTAGTTCAAAGTTTTGTTAATCAAGACATAGAGATTCACTAGAAATTAGTAATGTCTCATAGAATATACTTAGTGCAGAATATATAAATGCATGCACAAGCTTGCTTTTGTTCTCACTATGTAATATTTATTTTAAACTCAAGAAAACGTACAAGATACAGAAGAATGTTATTATTGCTTAGAATTACATCCTGAAAGATGACAATGCAAAAGGTCGTAATCAGAAGATTCGACTCAACTGTAAATTTTTAGACAGTTTTTACAGTAAATTCAATTGACTTTGCTTCAATCAAACTGCATATTAACTAGGAGCTACATGGATAAAAAATATGACTTTATTCATAAGAAAAAATATTATAGATAAAAAGAAAAGTATGGTGGATCTAAGTAATATCACACAGGTAGATAGATATATAGATAATTAGATGAAATAAATAGATGATAAATAGACCTACTAAATAAAAATTTCATTTTCCCATTGAATTTATTATAAACCTAAAATAAAAACAGATCATTATAAAGTATTGGTGAAGACTTACATTTAGCAGGCTTGTCAGTGTGCCTGTGAGGCAGCACATATTTCTGCTTACAGTCATCTGAGACACTAAAGTTAGAAAATTAGCAGAGGAAGATAATAATTCAGGCAGTCTTGAAAAGTGAAGTCATTTGATGTCTTTTCTATCTCAGTGTTTTCACCCAGAATTGTGAATGCCTCTGTCTTTTATTGTTGGCATATTGCTGCCCAAGATCACAGTGATTCTTGAAAGCTGCTCATGAATGAACATTTTTTTCCCTATTCCCAAGATAACATCTGTAGGAAAACAACTCGGCAGATATGTTCAGCTATGCAAGCAAATACTTCCTTTTTATCTCCAGAAAGCCCTGTGAGTCGATTATGCTGCACCTGCTAAGATGTTATGGGGCATGTCTGTCTCTCTTAGGAAGATGCAGTTCTGATGACCCTTATTGTATTGAGAGAGAAGAGGAGTGATTAGGTGGTTATGGTCTGTCATTGGAAGGGAGATTTCTGGCTGAGACTCATTTTCCTACAACTTGTTTATGTAAATGAGAACAGTGTTATACTTGGACAGATCTTTGAAAGAAACTGCCACATACTCAATATATCAAACTAAATATTCTTTTCTCCAAAAGAGATTCATCTCTACAAAATATCCCATCAATCTTTTCAAATTTTCAACTATCCTTTTTTGCATTAAACACTTTTTCAGTGTAAAATAACATATTTTGCTGCCAATTATCCTTGATTTTCTTCTGTCACTTCATTGTGAGAATTTTTTTTAGAAATATGATCAAGTGTTGTATATTCTAAGCCTTGTCATAATATCTGTTACTCCCATCCATGTTTTATGCCCCTCCTAACAATTTATTGCATATTTACACTTGATGTTTTTAAGTTTTATCATGTGACTTTGTTTAGACTTCTTTTCTTGTCTTGAATATAATCTCTTTTTACTGTATATTTCTGTCAAATTTGTGTTCTTTTTTCAACAAATCCACCTATCTCCTCAGTTCAAGTGGGGTTAATTTAAACCTCTTTTTATTCTACTATCCAAGTCAATGATTTGGCACTTGGCTCTTGAGAATCACTGTGCACCTGTCTTTACCATTGTTTGCTACTGTTATTTGATTTTCTTTGCTATATCACTTAGTATTCCTTTCTTTACATCTTACATTATGTTTGTTTCATAAAACCTTCAAGCAGAAAGTTTTAATGTATTTATATTCCACATTGTCCTTACTTTAGCTTCAGAGAATTGCAATCACTGCTTTCTTTTGCAGCACCAAATGCCAGTGGTATGGTACACTTGTGCTTCCCTTTCTGTTTATTTAGTCCTGGGAAAGACAGCATCAGCAGCCTTGCCCATAGTACAGATGTTTATTTATCTCTCCTTAAATATCCTGTACAAATGCTCACATAATTCTAAAACATCCTCTATTAAACTCTCAACTTTTTTTCTCATGTCATATATTTTTCTTTAATGAATTACTGCTACATGTGTATTCTCTATCCTACCTCAATTACAAAGGCTGAATGTCTAATAAATGGAAAAAATAAAATATCTCAGTGAAGAAAGTAAAATGGTAAAGATAAATTAGAATTATAAAATAGATAAATAGAGTAACCACTGAGAAAATTAGGTAATTTGTGGTTGGGACATATCTCTACTACTTCTAAGAACAACACGGAAATGAATTATAGCAAAATAAAAATCCATATGTAAGAATAACATATGAAATTATGCCTTTCACTTTGATAATGACACTATTTACAATAGGAAAAAGTGTTCTCAGTCTTCTGGCATGCTGCCATTATACTGCCTATAACATTATACAAAAGAAGGCACTAAAAGTCATCATAGATGGTTGTGAGCCACCATGTGGTTCCTGGGAATCAAACTCAGGTCCTCTGAAAGAATAGTCAGTGCTCTTAACCTATGAGCCATCTCTCAATTTCATTTGGAATAACAGAAAATCCAGGATTGCCAAAAAAATTTTGCTCAACAAAAGAACCTCAGGAGGCATCACCATCCCCAATTTCTAGTTATACTATAGAGCTACAGTATTAAAAACAGCATGGTACTGGCATAAAAACAGACTCATGGATAAATGGAATTGAATTGAAGATCCCAACATTAACCCAAAAACCTATGAACAATTGATCTTTGTCAAAGAGGACCAAAATATTCAATGGAAAAAAGATAGTTTATTTAACAAATGGTGTTAGCATAGCTGGATGGTAATGTGTAGAAAAATGCAAATAGATCCAAGCCTATCACTCTGCACAAAACTCAAATAAAGTGTATCAAAGACCTCAACATAAACCCAGTCACACTGAACTTGAGAGAAAAGAAAGTGGGAAATATCCTTCAACCAATTGGCACAGGTGACCAATTCCTAAATATATCACCAGTGGCACAGACACTAAGAACAACAATCAATAAGTGGGACCTCCTGAAACTGAGAAGCTTCTGTAAAGCCAAGGACACAGTCCTTTGGACAAAAAGACAGCCTACAGAATGGGAAAAGATTTTCACCAACCCTACAAGTGGTAGAGGACTGATCTCTAATATATATAGAGAACTCAAGAAACTAGAGCCCCAAACCTTGAATAGCCCAATCAAAAAAAAATGGGGTTAAGATCTGAAAAGGGAATTCTCAGCAGAGGAATTACGAATGGCTGAAAGGCACCTGAAAAAGTGCTCATCATCTTTAGCCATCAGAGAAATGCAAATCAAAACAACTTTAAGATACTACTGCCAAACTTTATCAAGAAAAGTTAGGACAATCCTTCAAAATTACCTGCTTAACAAGAAAGTCTGTCAGATGTGCTAAGACTGTAGGCTAGAGCTGGCTGCCCAGTGTTACAGAAGAACTTTGAATGACTGTCCAGGAAACCTGAGTTCTCTGTTATTATGTAACATTTCATCCTTCTGGGTCTTTGATGAAATTAAAGACTAAATAGTTAAACATATAGTTTTTCTTAGGTATTATTGAAAGCAAACTCGGTATAATAGACTCAGCAAGATAACATAGATAATAGAATATTGATTTCTAATTTTGCCAAATGCAGATAGACTAAATTTTGTAAATGTAATTCTTACTTGATAATTGGGGTTTTTGTATATAACTTTGCTATGTTACAATTAAAATCTTTCTTTTTAATTATACAAAAGGGAAAATGTGGAATAATTTTTCTGACCACTGTGTCATTATGTCACTAAAATATGTTTAATAAAAAAGCTGACTGGTCAATAGCTGAACAGAAAAATGTTAAATGGGAATACCAAACTGAGAATGATGAAACGGAGAAGAGCAAAGTCAGAGGAGATGCTATTCAGATGACTTTTGTCTTTTTTATTATTATCATTTCCCCCCAATATTTTATTATTTAATTGATTGTGTGAAAGTTTTTATTCATCTCTTGAACCTACTCAAATTGCTTGAATTTTTCTCACAGGTGTTTTACATTAATCTCATATTTCTAGTATAGTTTTTAGATTTTATGATAGGCATTTCATTTTTATAATAAATAATAATGGGTGTTTGTGTGGGTGTATATGTTGTGTGTGTTTGTAACATTTATGTGGGTGCCCTTGGATTCTAGGAGAGAACAATTGGGCTCCAGGAGCTGTAGTTATAGGCAGTTGTAAACTGTCTAACAGAGGTACTGGAGGATAAACTTTAGTCAAGTGCCTTAACTACTAAGATATCTTTCTAGTACTTTATATCATCTTTTGGTATTTTCAGTTATTTACTCTTATAACTGAAATATTAACACATATTTTATTTTTTGCCAAAAAGGAAATAATTTAGCAAATATAGAAAATCACTTATAAGATATAATAAGGGATACTTCAGAATCTCTTTTTAATTAATGGATAACTTTTTTTAAAAAAAGTTTATTTAATTTTAAACTGTTTTATATTGTTGACTCTGGTTATATGATAGCGAATTCCAAAGGCATAGCTTCTAAATAATCATTAACTTTTACAAAGATTTTATTTCCAGTCCCTCCTTTGTATTTGGATTTATATCTAAGTTTTTAAGCTATTTTTCCCACTTCTGATAGAGCAATGTATATTAGGGAGGAGATGTGACTACACAAGGCTAGCCTGGTTAATAATAGATGCTTCACAAGGCCATGTGCTATCTCTGTCACTGGTATCCTGCATCTAGTCTGTGGTTCTGTCTGGATAATGTGGTTTTAGCTATTTGCTCCCTTTTGGTTGAAGTTGATGTCTTTTAATTTTTTTTGCTGTGAACTAACACATTTTTCTAATTAAAGTGTTTTCTGTTTCAGATCAAACCTATTGAGAGCTTTAATGCCTACTTATTTCATTGTTAGTTCTCTTAAGTTATCACTTACAGCCTTCGTCTTCTCTAGAGTGGAGGAGCCTACAATTTGTTTACCTAGAGCTGACACCTTAAAGGGATAATGTTAAAACATTGCTAAATCAGAACTCATGAAATATATCAAAATTTTAAAACAAAAATGTCCATAAGAATATCAAAGGGAATAAATATGATGGGGTCTATTTTCCAAGTCTCATACTATTTCTTTTTCTTTGTGGTAGTTTGACAAGAAACAACTGTGCCATTATGCACCTACTTTAGAAAAACCATTAAAAAAAAACTAATGTGAGAAAGATCAATTTGAACTTGCAATGCATTTCAAGTTACTATTAAGTAAAATGCCTGTCTTCATATGACTGATATGCCCTTGGTTAAGATGCTTAAATAAATGTAGTACATTAAAAAAGTTGATGTAAAAGTATTGATCTTCCACAATGTAAGTATATTACATAGTGGTTATAATTTCTAAGATTAATTTTTGTAAACTGAATACAAATACTATATCTATTGAATACCTTTTTATGTTGGTTCATCTATATTATGAAAAATGTTTTCTGATAGCAATATTTAAAAATATTAAGAATACTAATACATACACAAAAATCTACATGTAATAGAACATTCATGTTATATGAATTCATTGTGCAATATTTTTATCTATCATGCTATATTCATGTATTAAGTTAACAAATAATTTTTAAAAATCTTTAAAAAAAAAACCCAGAAATCTATATTAAGCTGGCCGTGGTAACACAATTCGGTTATTTTCCAACTTGCTAGCTCAAGGAAAGATTATCTTTATTTTCAAGCTGCCCTCAGCTACATAGAAAGTTCCTGTATAGCCTGAGCTATAGTTAGAGATACTATCTCAAAAGCAAAAAATAATGCAACATTAAATAAGTAAGTAAAAAAAACTATAGTGAAAGGTTTAATCAAAATAGTAATTTATTGTTGCTGTAGTGGTACAGGACTTTAATGTCTGTACTTGGGGAGCAGAGGCAGATGAGTCTGTGAATTTGAAAATAATTTTGGACTAAGAATTGAGTAGACAGAATGTCTTCTCCATAAAACAACTATTAAATGCTAGAAACATTCCACTGTTTTAATTTTATTTGTTGTTTTTGGTTTTTTTTTTTTATTTAAAAGGTTTTTTTTTTTTTTTAAATTTTACATACCAACCACAGTTCCCCTTTCCTCTCCTAATCCTACTAGCCCCCAGCTTCTCCCCACGCTACCCCTCCTCAGCTTCTCAGAGAGGGTAAGGACTCCCACAGGGAGTCAATATAGTCTGCATATCAAGTTGAGGCAGGACTAAACCCATCCACCATATGAAGCCTGAGTAGGTTATCTCTCTATAGATATGGGCTACAAAATGCCAGTTCATGCAATAAAGATAAATCCCAGTCCCACGGCCAGAGGCCCCACAATCTGCCCAAGCCACACACAGTCTTGCACATTCAGAGTGCCTAGTTCAGTTCCATGCAGGTTTCCAACTGGGCTGGAGAGATGGCTCAGCCGTTAAAGGCTAGGCTCACAACTTGCCACTATTCTGCATTTAGAAAAAAAAAAGTAAATAACAAACAAAAAGCCCTGCTACCTTTATTTTCACTATTCCTGGTTGGTTCTGATAATGATAAAATTTTTGTCTGAATTTTTACAGAGATTTTTGAAGTTATTAAAATCACGTATCATTTGGCTTGAATACTGCTTTCTAATCTTTTCTTTTTGGAGTAGAGTCCTCTTTCTCTACACTTTGTTTCTGGACAGGACATGTGCTATATTTTAACCAAGAATTCAATGGACAAAATGATGTGTCCTTGTAGTCTTCGTACACAAGAAGCTGGATAAAGGTAAGGATAGCATGTGCTACTATGAAGACTCCATCTCAAAAATAAATATCAAACAAACAAAAAAAAAACGTACCTATATATTAACAGAAAACAGTCTTGTTTTAAAATTTAGATCTCAACAAAGATACTAGGAAAACAAATCAGCCTCAGGGAAGAAAAGAAGGAAGTTGGAAAGACTGCAGTGATTTTAAATTTACTAGGAGAATTGTGTGACACTGAAAAAAACAGATGTTAAATAAACAAAATGAAGTGATAAATGCATACATAATTAATTGGTAGCTTTTTACATATTTAAAGTTAAAAAATGATTTCAATGGAACAATGAAGCTTTAGGAAAATAACAAATAGCTTGCCAGAGTCAAGAAAAGCAAAAGTATTGATATGATATGTCTGATAGGTCAAACACAATGTAAAGTTGAATTAAATGTTAATCCTTAAATAATTTGGAAAGCTTTATTGAAAATAAACATCATGGAGAGTATTTGATACCACACTATAGTTACCAAGATGCTCATAATTAAAAGAAAATGTACAAATTTAAAAAAAAAAAAAAAGGGAGAAATGACCGAATCAAGATAGGTCAATGAAAGAGCAAAGCAAAAAGTCAGAGCTTCCAGTAACCAAAAGCTGCACAGTTCAGGAGATAATTGGATTGCAATACAAATTAAGTGCATTCCAATTCCTTGGTTTAAGTATGTAAAATTTGTAATTATATTCCTATGAAATAAAAAAATAAATACAAAATAAAAACAAAAACAAAACAAATGAGCATGTCAGGCACTGGTCACTGGCAAAAAACATAGAGCTAACTTACTACTTTCTATAAGTTTGTTTATATATAATTATTGATTCTTCAATGTGGAAGCCATATTACAATTCAAATAAAAGCAATGGTTACCTAGCTATATTTGCAACATGTGTTTGCCTTTCTCACCCAGTTGACATAATACTGATTTGTATAATAGGTACAAGAGAAAGGAAACAGAAGTGGTATTATAATTATTATTTTTAAGGATTTGAACAGCTTGAATAATGACCAACTTCTGAATGTGGCCAAAGATGACTATCTCAAGTGAGCAAGTTAGTGTTGTTAATTATCAATTCAAAAATGTAGTATGATGTGTAGCTTTCATATCAACAATGAGGAATTTGAGAATAAAAGAAGAAAATAAGTGAAGTAATCAGAGATAAAAATGACAAGAATCATTAGAGGCATTGTAATACATAGGCTGCTAGTCATATAGCTAACTGTATAATTCCAAAAATCATTAGGCTGCTTTTGACATATTTCAGTCAGTAAGAAATGACAAATTATCTATCCTGTCATAGACTTCTCTAATGGTTCAGTGTAGGGGAAAGATGAATTTCTCTTGAACATTCTACATATAAGTGGTTTTCTACCAAGCTGCCAGTCTAAAGAAAACATGAGCTTGTAGCAGAGGTTACATGGGAGATGGATTTCATAACTCACAGGGAAGATGCTTGGGAAAGAGTAAGTATAAGAAAACAAGCATCTCATTGGATAATGGTAGAACAGAAAAGGACCATTAACGATGCAGCTTTTATCTTTTATGCCAGTTAAGACAAAATATGAAGAAAGGTGGTTAGTCAATTCTGGGTAACAGGGAACATTTATTGAGAGGTGGCCAAAAAAACTGAAGTTAGTTGCCAATAAAACTATCAAATGTTGTAACATTGAAGTCATAAAAACATGTGTTGTGTAATCATTTAAAGAATCAAAGTCCAATAGTATTTTAATGTTTATTTGCCATTAGCCAATTTTTAAAAACACTAATCTTATAAAACAATGTGAGCAAGATTTTCTTACATTACAATCTATGACTTTTTGATAATCATATGCAGTTACTATTTACCATTATTTCTTTATAAATAAAAATAATTTTAAATATTTTTAATTTAATTATTTTAGAGTCAAAGAGTAAACTTTCTGAATCACCACTATGCCATCACCTTCTAATAATTTCAAGTACAAATATAAAAATGTTAATTAATCTTTGGATTTTTTATGATTATCAATCTCATGTACTCTCAAACTAGCCATTTTATATATTACAATGTACTCAATTAAATCAAGAAGTGATTTGATTCAGTTATTTCTAGGAGTAAAGTAAATACAGCATAGATTTGATGTTTCAAAGTTGGTTTGAAATGATTTTAATATAGTGCTTCATATCCCTTAGATTTATTATCTTTTAATGTTTCCAATTAAATCATTTTCCAGGATTAATGTAAAAGATGAAAACACACACACATTTTCTTCATATCACCATGGTAACAGTCAAGTGGGTTGGCTATTTGGAGAGCATCAGTACTGGCAGGTATTTTTCTATATTGTCTAATTAATGAGTGTTAGAAAAGTTGTTGTATATATTGATGTAGATGCTGGGTAAGCCAGGGGCTATGATTTTTGAGAACTAGTGTCCATTTACTGGTAGATATTTTGGGAATAGTGTGAGTCACTTTAGCACTTCAGTTCATTCTAAACTAAAGAACTTGACTCCAACATAAATTAGTTTTAGGTATCTGGGGATAGCTGGGGAAATTGGATTGTGCCCTATCCTGAAAGAACTGATAATGAACATTTTGGTTAATTTTTTTAACATTTCATTTCTCAGCATATTCTTCAACTATCCTGGCTAAAATTTAGTCTTTGGGAGAAGATGCTCAAGATGGCTAAGTTAATTCTCAAGCTGAATTTCTCAATAACAAGCACTGGACACAGAGACATTGGCTCCTCATGCACTGAACATCTCTGTGAGGATTCAAAATGAATAATGAGGATTTGCCTTTTTTGGCACATGTTAAATTTTGCCTTTATATTATATGTAAATATACCTAAGTATTCCACTATATATAACTCAATTAGAATAATTATTAGCATCATCCTTTTTCATAATCACATTATTTATTTAAAATATGCATTTTTAATGAATTTTCATGAGAAAATACCCAAGTTGCATTTATGCTGATTCTGAAATCTTAGCTCTTCCTATTTATTCAGAAGGCTACAGGAGATTAACCCTTATGTTGAAACTATGTTCAAAAAGATAATTATAAAAAGTCATGATAAATAAGTGTTAGGCATTTGAATGAATACAAGTGGAAGAAGTTAATGACATAGAACAAAACAAATAGCAAATAGTGACTAAAATATATAAATTGTTGCTAGTAACATATTTTTGATGAGCTTAAATGGATTTGATGTCTTACAAGGAAAGTATTTTTTTGAGATAGATTAATTTATTAAATCTTTTTGACTTGCAAATGCTGATAAATGCTGCTATTCTAAATTTCATACTTTACTTCATTAAGTCAGAAATTACATACATTAACTTCAGAAACTATAATAATTACAATAATCTAGAACATTCTGTTGGTAGAGTTGCATTTTAAAATCATGATTAAAAGCCTTATGTTTCTTAGCCCTTTCATGAGAGGGCTTAGAAAGAAACTGATCGATCTTGAATCTCCTTCCCATGCTTAGACTGGAGCAAGATATCTATGACTGGCAATTCTGACAGAATAATATGAACCAGATTTAATCTCAAGGTATTTGAGGCTACACAAATAATTTTACATAATTTATACTTATCATTGATTTTGTATCCTTTCACTGATATATACAACCATAAATTTTCCCTATGTATATAGTCACATTGCCTAGTATAAATGACTCAGTTTTAGTTGAAAAACAATCCATAGTGATTTATCTAAAAGAAGTTATCAGACAAAAGTGCAGCTAAAGGCTACTAAGCCAGAGAGATAAGTCTTTTTGACATGTGGTATCTTCAGGATGTCATGAAATTATAAGGGCTCAGAGTTATAATAAGATCACTCCCCAAAATCATGTGTGATGGAAACAAAGAGGAAAGACTAAAGTCTTGTCCAGTCTGCCAATCTGAAGCCTTCCAAGAAACTAATTTTATAGTCCATTAGTCACAACTTATGAATTAGTGTAAATCCTGACCTGGGGCCATTATTCCTTTTAAGCAGACTAAAAAAGAAAATGTAATGGTTGGAATTTTTGCCTAATCAGAGAATTTTTTTTTACCCTTAGGGTTTAGCTATTAATGAGGCTATAATATTCCAGTTGCCCTCTTATTGCTGTGCTCTGCATATTTTGAGTTATTGGCAATTTGTACAAGAGATTTTCTATTTCTTTGTTAATTGATCTGCGACAGTCACTTGATTCCAATGGTTGGCAGCATGTAAGTAGAATGCATAGGTAGCATACAAAAAGTATTTCGTCTGTGATGTGATAGACATACTTCTTCTCTCACTGCTCAGCCTCCTACACATGTGCCGTGTGTACCTGATAATGTGAAAAGGGCATGTGTCTCTTCTCAGTCAGATGAACTAGAAGAGGTGCACTTCATATTGCCATCTTAGAGTGCATAATCACCTGCTACACCAGGGATTAGTCTACCATCATCCTCAATAGTAACAAAACAGAATCTCTTCTTGAAAAGTGTCTGCATAGATTTCTGAACAAAGTCACACTATGAAAGTCATTTTTCTAGTCAAAAGTTCCTTCAATTTGCATGAATGTTGCCTTGTAAACAGTAGCGTAAGGATAAGATATAGGAGTTAACTTTTTCTCAAGAGAAACACATTATTTTCTGTCATTGAAGATATAAGCCAAATAATTTTCTAGAGCTTTGAGACTCAGGGAGTCTCCAATGGTCTTTCTTTTTCTTCTTTTTTATTTAAAAGGTTTTACATACCAACTACAGATCCTCTTTCCCTCGAAAGCCACTCATCCCTCAGCTTCCTCTCTCACCACCATCCATTTATCTCTCCTGAGAAAGTGAGGCCTCCCATGGGGAGTCATCAAAGTCTGGCATAGCAAATTAAGGCAGAATCAAGATCATTTCCCATGTATCAAGACTGAGCAAATTATCCCTCTATAGGAAATGGACTATAATCCAGTTCATAAACTGGGAATAAAGCCTACTCCCATTACCAGAGGCCCCACAAGCTACCCAAGCCACACAACTGCCCTTCACATTCAGAGAGCCTACTTCAGTTACATACATATTCCCCAGCTGTCAATCCAGTGTCAGTAAACTTCCAGTAGCTGGAATCTACTGTCTTTAGGCATTTCCAGATCATGATCTTGACTTCTTTGCTTATGTAATTTCTTCTCCATATCCTAGAATAGACTAGTAGCTTGACCCAGTGCTTACTGTGGGTGTTTGCATCTGTTTAGTTGCTCAATAAAGGTTCTATGATGACAATTATGGTTGTTATCATTTTGATCACAGTTAAAGTACCAGTTAAAGTACCTTCTTTAATATTTCTTGTAGCCTTAGCTGGGGTCATCTTTGTAGGTTCCTGGGAATTTCCCTAGCCCAGAGTTTCTCAATAACTCCAAAATTCTTTCTTCTATCAAGGTATCTTTTTAGTTTTTCTCCGTCTCTATGTCCCTGCTCCTTTCTGTTTTCCCACTTCCCCTCATCAAGTCCATGTTCCCAATACACTTAGGAGATCTTTATCTATTTTCTCTTCTAGTGAAGATCCATAGATAAATCTTTTAGGGTTCTCCTTGTTACCTAGAAACATTATTTATAAAAATCAGAAGCTGTAAACAACCCAAGATGACCTTCAGCTGAAGAATGAATAAAATTATATATGTGGTACATTTACACAATGGAGTATTACTCAGCAGAAAAACAATGGCATCTTGAAATTTGCAAGTAAATAGATGGAACTAGAAAAAAAAAATCCTGACTGAGGTAACCAAGGCCTAGAAATACAAATAAGGAATGTACTTACTCCTAAGTGAATATTAGATGTAAGGCAAAGGATAAGCAGGCTACAATCCACAACATCAGAGAAACTGGGTAACAAGGAAGATCAAAATGTTCTTTGCAATGTTCTAAAACATGTTTTACTCATGAACCCCTAGTCAACAAAAGCAGTACTTCCTACAGGCATTCTTTCAATATTGTTTTTAGAGGCTGCAGTTTTATATTATGAGATTTTCTTGATGTAATCACAAATCTCTTGTAATAACAAGAAGTATCTAAGTGAAGCAAGAAATTCAAATAGTTGTTCACTGTTACTTTCTAACATTTAAATACTTGAGATCATTTTCTAGTTTTTTTAAAAGAATGTTTAAAAAAAGAATCCCATATGTTTGTATATTCATCTATCACAGGCTACTGAGTCCTATAAAATTATCAAAAAGTTCATTACAGAGAGTGACTCGAATGCATAGGGTAACTCTGTAAGTCTGTCTCATCTAGAAAATTAGTGGAGTCTTCACTTGCATTATTCAGTTGCCTTGGTACCTTGATATCAAATTGCAAGTACCTCAATTATTTCTCCAGGAGCCCTGTGGTATCAATCTTTGCAAAGCAGGGCATTTGATTAGCAACAACACTCAGATTTCTATATAATTTAACATAAATGGCCATGATCCAATGTACCAAAATGAAATCTACATGGGATGGATAGAAATAGAAAAACAGACAAATGAAAAAAAAAAATCCATCCAGAATGTGGTAACCCAGACCCAGAAGATAAATGTGGGCAATTGTTTATATGTGGATACATGCTATTAAGTAAATAACCAAGTTATGATTCATAGACTCACAAGGTTAAGAATAGAGAAAAAGACTAGGGGAGACATATGGATCTTCCTGGAGGGAGAAATAAAGCAATTTTCATGAGTGGATTATGGGTGGTGGGAGCAAAACTAGAACAGAAGGATCAGGTGAAAATGGGAGGTGAAGTAGAGAGAGATACCCATATCGAGGGAAATTGAGGGACGGTATCGAGGGACATTTGAGGGATGGTATGGAAACCTATTGTCAGTGGAAACTTGGTAAAATATGTGAAGATAGTCATAATAAAGTCTCCAAATAATGAAGAAGATGAAATATCAATATTTTTCATTTATTGTCAACAAATGAAAATTCCAGAATCAGGTGGAACTGGGTTACATTTAATTGAGTTGTTAGCTAAAGGAGTCACATGGAAATCCTCCAACAAAATAGTCTTTTGCTAACATATTGAAGTTGCTATCTGAGAACTGACAGCAGGAACCCATTGTTGAGGACAACAACCACACCACTCATTTAACATGGAAAGGTAGAAACAGTGGCTGCATAGCTCTTTGATAAGGGAAAGTACTCTGCAGGCCCCCATAAGAAAAATTTAAATGCCAATCCAGTTACAAAACCATTGATCTACAATGCTATCATGCCAAAAAAAAAATATGTTAGGGCAGTAGAGGCAAAAAGTTTATGTGAGTATGCAGCCAATGCCTGTTTTGCTTAAGGTTCATTTCACAGGAAGAAATGCATACTCAATACTGCTTGGGTAAACAAGAACCAGAGACATGATAGCCGAAAGACCTGGGTATTTTTATCTGCCTATCTTTTTTTTTTTTTTAAAGCTTTTCTTTCTTTATTTAATTATTTGCCTTAGTGTTTGCCTGGAACTGGAACTACAGATAGTTGTGAGCTGCCCTGTGGGTGCTGGGAATCGAACCCGGGTCCTCTGGAAGAGCAGATGGTGCTCTTAACCGCTGAGCCATCTCTCCAGCCCCCTGCCTATCTTTTAAAAACAGTGATAGAATGACTCCTAATGATATTCTGCTATACTCTTAAGTGCCTTATTCAGCCATCATCAGAAAAGCTTTCTTCTACAGAGATAGGAACAAATGCATAGCACAACAGCCAGATACCACACACACACACACACACACACACACACACACACAGAGAGAAAGAGAGAGAGAGAGAGAGAGAGAGAGACTTTGAAACACTCAGCTATAAATGGAATACCTCCATCAAATCTCTCCTCTCAGAACTCAGGGAACTCCACAGAAAAGGAAGTGGAGGAAGAAAGACTGTAGGAGCCAGAGTGGATAGAGAACACCACTTAAGTAAGGTCCTGTAACTCAACTGAGCAAAGCTCATATGAACTCAGAGTGGTGCAGCAAGCACAGCGCTTTCACAGGTCTGCACCAGGTACTGTGAATATATTATGGCTTTTGGTTTAATTAGTTCATGGGGCTCCTGCATATCTGATTCTTCATCTTCTTTTGGACTCTTTAATTTTCTATTATTTTGCTTGACCTACCTTAATGTGATTTTTGTTTTATCTTACATCTTAGAATTTCTTTTGCTATGAGGAGACACATAACCATATCTTATAAAGGAAAACATTTAGTTGGATGGCTAACAGTCTAGAGATTTAATCTCTTATCATGGTGAGACTTGGCAGCATGAAGACAGACATGGTGCTGGGAAGAAGCTGAGAGTTCTACATCATTCAGGATACTAGTTGTGGCTTGAATGTATATGAGACTTCAAAACCAACCTTCACAGTGATATACTTTCTCTAACAAGGTCATACCTACTAATAGTGCCATTTCGTTTGGGGGTGTTCTCTTTCAAATCACCACATCGTATTATATTTTATTTTGTTGTTATCTCTTTGTGGCCTCTTCTGTTCTAACAAAAGACAGAAATGAAGAGTATCCTGACTGGAGGAGATATGTGGAGGAACTCAGAGGAGAAGAGGAAGGGGAAACTACAACCCAGAACTTTTGTATGTGAAAATAATCTATTTTCAATAATGAGGAGAATAAATAAATAAATATCCATCTTCAAAGTGAGCAGCAAAAAAATCCATAAATTTAATGCTCCAGAGAGATTACAAATACTCAGCCCTCTCCCAAATACCAATTGTGACAGATAAGGAAATTGACATAAATAAAACTCAACATAAATTTTACTTTAAAAACTCTATTACCTTAAAAATATACATAAACCACAAGTAATTCTGACTTCTAACTATTCCACTCTACTCCTGAAATCTGTTGGAAATATACAATGTATAGATTTTTCTCCCAAAAATTACTCAAGAAAATGAATGACCTGCCCTAGGATTTATGTGTTTTAGTAAGATTTATTTGACATATTAAGGACATCTATACCATTGACACACAAAGAAAGATGATCTTGGCTCAATATCCAAAAATTAGTAATAAAATGAATGAATATAAAATAGTGCACTTATTTTGAAACATGATCTTATTCATTATGATAATGATGACACATTAAGTAGTTTGGTAAAAGATATATTCAACTATCAAGTATACTTTCATGTATCTTTACACATTCATTTTACCAAAATAAAAGAAAACTTCTAATCAAAATTTTCAGCTGTGATTTAAAACATGATTCATTTCTTTTGCAAAATATTTTCTTCATGGAAGCTTAAGAAATATGGGCCTTCTGGAGATAAGCAATTAATATATTTTTCATTTTATTTTTTTCAAACGTAGAACTTTTAGGGGCAAATAAAAGCAAAGTGAAAGAGTGATTAGATCTGTATAAATTATTTGAAATATCATTCTGTTCTTCATGTGAACTCAGTAGTGTGGATGTCAAAATGGAATATATTTGAGTACCAAAGCTTAGCATTTTTTTTGAATTATACCAAAAAGTTAAGCTTTATTTTTTAATTTATTTTTGTTGTTATATAGCCATTGCACATAGTGATGAATTTCATAAAGACATTTTAATTATATCATGTACTTTGATTATATTTACTCCTTCATGCACTCCCCTTTCTCCAAGTCCCTTTTTTCTTTATAAATTATTCAGTGATTTTACATCATGCACCCCATCAAACTCAGTTATCAGTCCTCTCTGATTCATACCCACACTTATGATCTCCCCATTTACAAAAACGCCCATTCATGCTGCTTGTTTTCTTACTGGATTATAATAAGACTCTCTGTGGCCAGACCCTTAAAGAAAACAAATTTTTCTTCACTCACACCCCTGCCAGAGTCCATCAATGTAGAAGTAAGGCACTGTGTCATTTAGCTATGTCCCAGTCTTGAGTTCTTGTATACAATGACATTTTTTTTTAAGTCCACTAATGAGTGAGTACATCCCCTGCTTCTCTTTCTGGGTTTGTGATAAAAGTCACCAGTAATAGGCAACGACTCCACAAATTAATTAACTCAGTAAATACAAACAGGCTTTGTCTGAAGTACTATTGTAAAAGTAAAGCCTTTACCCTTAATAAAAGGCTACCCTGGTACTGGATAATGACTATTTTATCAAAATCTTGATTACAGAGGTTTACAGTAATTTCTCTGTTTGAAAGGGAGCCATAGAATGATGCCAGAGACCACATTTCCATGTTGCAGTTACCTTACCATTAAAATATTCTCATCTCTTTGCTATGCCTATGAAAGGAACAATTCTTGAAAGTTTTAGTTTATTTTCTCATTTGGATTTTCATTTAACAATAGTCGAAGGTGTGCCCTTGGAGCAAAAAAATCCAATGTATCACATTTTAAACCTTTATGATACACATGTGAAAAATTTATTGAAGCAAAATTCTTTGAAGTCTTGTGGAGATAATACCCTTCTCAATATTAAGTTAATAGAGAAATGGAAAAATACACAAAACTGTGTATGGCCTAGTTATTTGGATTATTGTTGGGAAGATGAGCTCATTACAGTTTGATGGATTCTGTAATTTGCATTGATCTTCTCTAATGAGAACACAAAGTTTTTGCTGATATTTTAGCTTATAAAATATTTGCATTAAGGTTTATAATAAATGAAGAAAATATAATCCTGGTATAGATTTTTTCCTTTTTTATTTATTAATAAATTCTCATTTTTTATCCATGTATCCCCTTATTCAAACACCCTTCCCCCTCCAGCCCCTCCCAGTCACTCTTTCTTGGGCTTAACCTGATGTTGTTGCGATATATTTCTCAGTTTGAAATGTATCATGCTTGACTGAATCCAGTGATGGTTTAGAAATTTCCTAAGAAGGTATAGATTTTTTAAAAAAAAATTATATTTTATCTCATAAGGTTTTGAAAACTTTGAAGTTATCAAAATTAATTCAAATATTCTTCACCATGAAAGAACACACCAATTAGTTATCTTATATTAAGTGGTCAGCCTAAGAAGTTCAAGCACATGCACCTTCTTAAATCCTATGGTGATATTGCAAAATATAGTGACAAATTTCAAACAGAAAGTGTTATAAAATCTTACCTGTGGGATAATGATGTGTTTTACCTGAAGGCATATTATTCTTTTCCACAATGGGGATGACATTACACCATTTGAAATGCATACATATTAAGGTGACAAAATGTGGCAAAATACTGGTTTCAGAGAGAGCCTTAATAATTGTTCTGACCCCAATGGTAAAGTTTCAGCAGCACCGGACAGCCACAGAGCAGAAACTCTGCCTCCAAACAGAAGCTACATTTTCATCTGAATGTGACCATTTCTCTCTGTGCCCTTTCCTATGATCACTGCAGTGGCTCAATCTCTCTCTTATAGTTCTAAATAATGTAAGTTATCATCAGCCACACTCAGCATGAAGAGTAGAAGTACAATTAGTCACTGATTTACTGTCATACTGGGTGTGCAAGCACAGAGAATAACCTTGTGGTATTCATAATAAATGTAGTAATATCTAGGAGATACTTAGACAGGAAAATTAAAAGGGGAAAAAGAAGTCTTAGCTTGACGCTACTTAATTTATTCTATACAATTAATTTTTTGGTAGCCTATGTGACTGAGGTTCATCTAAAGACAGATATATATATATGCTACTTAAGAAAAATTTCCAATTGTTTTCACATTTTAATGCCAAATAAAAGCACACAGGTAATAGATTATTTTTAATGGTCTGTATCTCCTCCCAGAACACTATATCTTCACAGAATACATTCATTATTTTTTTAAAAAATGAACTTTATTTTCTAAATCTATTTATCTACCATGTTTGTAGAGTTAAAGTCTTCAGGCCACTATAATATAGAATATAAGCTTAGAGCTCAAAAATGATGTGGTAACCCAATAGTATGAATAAGTTCAAAATTCAGGACAAAACCATTAATCAAATCATGTTCATCCTGTGTTTTTACTAGATATAAATGCATGCTCTCTCTCTTCTCTCTCTCTCTCTTTCTCTCTCATAATCACACATAAAATAAAATTTAATTTATAAGATAAGAACAGTAAAATATGAATAATAACCAATTGTTTTATTAAGCCATTATAAAAATATGCTGCAAAAAGCCAGGTGAACATGTTCCCTCAAAAAGTTCTTACTATGGCTTTTCCTTTCAATTTATGTGAAGCACTGCAGTTACTTTGTGCATATTTAAATAACACCATTTAACAGTCTTGTGCATTTAGCATAATTGTTAAATATATCATCTTAATAGATGTACTGCAAAACCATGAGTGTTGACTTAGTAGCTAGGTCATTGTTATAGTTGGGTTTTTATGGCTGTGATAAAAAAAAAAAACAAAAAAAACCAAAAGCAATGTGACAGAAGAAAGAGTCTATTTCATCTTACAGTTTATGATTCCTCATTAAAAGACATATGCAGGGCAAGAACTTGAACTAGAATCCACAGAGAAACAAGCTTATTGGTTCGATCCTTCTGGCCTGCTTAGCTATATTTCTTCATCCCAAGACCCACCTGCCCAGGTTGAAAGGGCCTTGCTACATCAACTAACAACTATGGAGCTAGATCACAGATCTGCTCACATGGCAGACTCATCTAGGCAATTCCTTAATTGAAGCTCCTTCTAGTCAGAAGACTTTAACTTGTATCATCTTGACAACTATTCAGGGTAGCCATAAAGTGAGTACAGTTTGCATGGAGAAAAAAAAATGGTGATCCGTATCTCAGAGAGAACAGAGTATATTTAAACTGCCATGCTACTCAGAATTGTGTTCATTTTAAAATTTTAAATTATTTTCATAGTTTGATACTTAATTTTTAAACATGGTTGACTTATTTATTTTAAACCATGGAAAGCTAAACCATAAATAAGTAGAACTATTTTATATTTACACCAGAGAATCCCTTAGTCTTTGTTAATTTCATACTGAATGCTCTTTGTAGCCACACACAGAGCTATTAACAAATTTTGCACATATTCATCCATTTCTTCTGAGAACCTAGATCATGACCATTATCCCCATAACTACATCATGAGACATTCTGTAGAGTTTCCAACTCAGATTGATGTATCTGTTTTATCCACTCAGATTTTGAATTAGTTATTTAATACAATTCCTATTTTTCTTGGAATCTACTTAAATTTTTGGTCATCGGATTCTTCCATCAACAAGCATTCCTGTGTTATTTTACCTTCTCACTCGCAGACAGATCTCATCTCAAAATCACATGCTTTGTTATTTTTTGTATGTTTTTTTTTAATCACATGGCCTCATCATATAGAAAAATGTCCAGAAAATAGAGGTCTTCAGTGCATAAGAAAATGAAGAGGGTGAGTGAACATATACTACTGTGCCTATTATACTGAATTTAATATAAAATGAAATATTTACTAGCACCATATGCTGTGATATTATTCACAAAATAACAGGTTAAATCACTGTTTAGGCTCCAAACTGCTCTAATAATTTTCATACTACCTTTGACTTGTGACGAATATTTGCTATCACTTTGCAGTCATAAGAAATGTGAATTAATAAGAACACAATAACAGTAAGCCTCCCAAACATTTTAAAACTTGTATAAGTTGAAATATGGCACATTTATTAATTTAAATTGCTTAGCCTGAGGGTGATTTACTAATTCATATGCTAATTAAATATAACATGAGTTGTTATTAGCAGTGGGTTGAAAATAGATTGGAATCACACCAGGGTTTAAATAGCAGGTACAGTTATAATTATCAAAAATGGCAGGGAAACAGTTTCATATGCAATATAGTAGAAACCCTTTAAAGCTTTAAAATCATATATTATATATATAATATTTTCACTGAATTTTTTGGAAACCTCATGTTGCTTAGTTCTCTAAATGTCATCTTTGTGTTGACAACTTGCTTACTGGCTGGGTCTTCTAGTGTTTGTGCTGGAATTCCTGCTTTTAGAATAATCCTGTATGCCGTGGGGGAGTTTACTAATGCAAGGGTAGGCCTGCCATGGATACCAATCAAACATTGCATAACAAATTGCCGTGAGACTTCAAGTGTTAAGGTTGGGCAAGGCAACTCATTGTGAGGAGTATGGTCCCAAAAGCTAGTAAGAGAGTCCAAGACAGCCCCTACTTTCACTGTTAGAAGTCCCACAACAATACCAAGATACACAATATAACATATATGCGGAGTGCCTACCTAGGTAAGTCCCATGCAGGCTTGTGTTTTTCTGTTCAGTTTATGTGACCTCCTATAAGCATAGGTTAGTTGATTTTGTCCATTTTTCTTGCATGTCCTTGACCCCTCTGGGTCGTAAAATGTTTTCTCCTCCTCTTTTGCAGAATCCTTGAGCTGTGTAGTATTAGGCACATCTATGTTGCTCCCAGGTTCTAACAATAACAAATAAAATTTATATAAATTTAGTTGGTCCAACATAATAAAAAAGAAGTAAAAATATCATTATCCAGAGATGGCATGATAGTATATGTAAGTAATGCAAAAAATCTTTCCTGGGCATTCTTACAGCAAATAAACACCTTTAGTCAAAAACAAAACAAAACAAAACAAAACAAAACAAAAAAACATTTCTTAAAGTATTTCTAGTCCATTTGAGATTATTTTTAAACCAAGATCAGATTAAAAACCTAAACAGACCAAAGGAAATTGAAACTATTATTAAAAGTCTCCCAAGTTAAAAAAGCCCAGGACTAGAGGGTTTCAGAGCAGAATTCTAACAGACATTCAAAGAAGAACTAATACCAATATGCAGCAAACTGTGGAAACTGAAGGAACACTGTCAAGCTCTTTTTATGAGGTCACAATCACCCTGATACACAAGGCACTCAAAGATGTAACAAAGAAAGAGAATGACAAGCCAATCTCTCTCATGAACATTGATAGAAAAATATTCAATAAAATTATGGCAAACCCAATCCAACAATATATCAAAAAAATTATCCACCATGATCAAGTGGCCTTCATCCCAGAGATTCAGGAATGGTTCAATATGCAATAACACATAAATTTCATCTATCATATAAACAAAATGAAAGAAAAAAGCACATGATCATCTCATTAGAAGCAGAAAAATTCTTTGAAAAAATCCAACACTCTTTCATGATAAAAGTTCTAAAGAGATTAGAAATACAGGAAAAATAACTAAATATAATAAAGGCAATATACAGCAAGGTAACAGCTAACATCAAACTAAATGGAGAAAAACTCAAAGCAATTCCACTAATATCAGAACAAGATGAGGCTGTCCTCTCTCTCCTTATCTATTCAATATAGTTCTCAAAGTTCTAGCTAAAGCAATTAGAGAACAAAAGGAGATAAAGAGGATACAAAATGGAAAAGAAGTCAAATTATCTTTATATACAGATGATACGATCATTTATATGAGTGATTCCCAAAATTCTACCCGGGAACTACTACAGCTGATAAACACCTTCAGCAATATAGTAGGGTACAAGATTAACTCACAAAAATCAATAGCCCTCTTTTGCACTAAGGATAAAAGGGCTGAAAAAGAAATAAGAGAAACATCACCCTTTATAATAGCTGCAAATAGCATTAAATATTTTGGGAAAACTCTAACTAAAGAAGTAGTAGACCTGTTTGACAAAAACTTTAAGTCACTACAGAAAGAAATTGAAGAGGCTATTATAAAATGGTAAGATCTCCCATGCTCCTGGATAGGTAGGATCAGCACAGAAAAATGCCAATTTTACTAAAAGCAATCTGCAGATTCAAAATATCCCTATCAAAATCCCAACAAAGTATCTTTTACAGACCTTGAAAGAACAACACTCAGCTTCATATGGAATAACAGGAAACTTCGGATCACCAAAACAATCTTGCTCAATAAAAGAACTTCAGGAGGAATCACCATCCCCAGCTTCAAGCTATACTACAGAGCTACAGTAATAAAAGCAGCCTGTTACTGGCATAAAAACAGACTTGTAGATCAATAGAATTGAATCAAAGACCCAGACATTAATCCACATATCTATGAACACCTAATTTTTGACAAAGAGGCCAAAAATATTCAATAAAAAAAGGCAGTATCTTCAACAAATGGTGTTGGCGTAACTGGATGGCAGTATCTAGGAGAATGCAAATGGATCTAAACCTATCACCCTGCATAAAACTCAAATCCAAGTGGATCAAAGACCTCAACTTAACTCCAGCTACACTGAACTTGATAGAAAAGAAAATGGGAAATCCCTTCCAATGCATTGGCACAGGTGACCACTTCCTAAAAATAACACCAATAGCACAGACAATAAGAACAACAATTAATAAGTGGGGCCTCCTCTAACTGAGAAGCTTCTGTGAAGCCAATTACACCATCAATAAAACAAACCAACATCCTACAGAATGAGAAAAGATTTTCACCAATCCTACAAATGACAGAGGACTAATCTATACAATATGTAGAGAACTCAAGAAATTAGAGCCCCAAACCCTCAATAACCCAATCATAAAAAGGTGTTCAGTACTAATAAGAAAATTCTCTGCAGAAGATTTACAGATGGCTGAAAGGCACTTGAAAAAGTACTCAACATCGTTGGCCATCAGAAAAAAATCAAATCAAAACAACTTTGACATATCACTTCATATCTGTCAGAATGGCTAAGATCAAAAACACAGATGACCCTAACCCTATGCTGGAGAGGATGTGGAACAAGGAAAACATTCTTTCATTGATGGTGGGAATATAAACTTGTTCAGCCACCCTAGAATGCAGTATGGTAGTTTCTCAGAAAACTGGGAATCAGACTTCCCAAGGATCCAGCAATACCACTATTGGGCATTTACTCAAAGGATACTCATTTGTACTCTAAAGGCATTAGCTCAACTATGCTTATAGCAGCAAAATTCATAACAGCAAGAATCTGGAAACAACCTAGATGCCCCTTAACTGAAGAATGGATTAAAAAAAAATTGTTTCATCTACAAAAAGGAGTACTACTCAGCAGAAAAAAAAAAAGGCATTCTAAAATTTGCAGGCAAATGGATGAATGTGGAGCATGTCCTCCTGAGTGAGGTAGCACAAGCCCAGGAATATAAGCATTGATTGTACTCACTAATATGTGGACTTTAGACAAAAAGCAAAGGACATCCCAGACTGTGTTTGTGTTTCTGTATGTGGGCTGGCACTTCAAAGTCCATTCCTTCTGAGGAATACCTAACCCAGTATCGATATTAGGAGGAGGAATTTGGATTTGCCTGGACTGGATGCTGAGCTCGTTCACCTTGGGACTTCTTGCCTTTTGCAGGAAGAGAATGTGGGAGAAGGGTGGCTGAAAGCTGACAGGGAGGAACTGAGGGGAGAGAAAAAAGGGGGAGCAAGGGAACACGTGGATAAAAATGACTTTATTTTATAGATAAATTCATAAATTGGTAAAAAAGAAATAATCCACTTACAAATAAATTCTTAAATCAAGAAACATCCAATATCTTTAGCAATCAGGAAAATGCCAATCACAATGACTCCTAAATTTTATCTTGTACCTGCCACAATGGCTAAGGTAAAAACACAAGTGAGAGCTCATGATGGAAAGGATGTAGAGAAAAGAGAAGCCTCCTCCATTCCTGGCAGAAGTGCAAACATGAACAGCCACTTTGGAAACCAATATGATATTTTCTTAGCCAACTGAGAATCAATCTACTAGAGGACCTTGCTATACCACTCTTGGGCATATACTCAAAGAATGCTCAATTATATTTGTTATTTCACACTTCTAAGGATGGTTGTTGAATTTTGAAAACTTAATCTAGGTCTGAGCATTTGGCTCAGTTGTTAAATAATGTACATATAAGTAGGTATACCTAAGTTCAGATCACCAGAATCCATGTAAAATTGTCTGTGTAGCATAAATATTTAATGTTAGGTGACATTAATTAGAACATATAAGTATGTAACATTCTATCTATAATAGAAACATAGTTATGTGAAGGATTTGCAAATACAGCATTTATAATTTTATATTGTAGACTATTTTACTTCGAATTTAAATGCATATAAAAAAATCAGATAAAGACAAAAGCATTGAAAAAACTGTCACAATTATCATTTTTACTTCAAGCAGAATACTTTGACCCTCATAGCTACATAACATGTAAGTTGCAATGTAAGAGCTCATTTATAATGTGTTGCCACACTATTGCTATAGCAGGCATAACATCAATAAAGATGAATGCCAGTGGTCTAGTAAAGTGTACCTTTTGGCAATGATATCCTATCATTATCCCTGAATAATGTAAATGTTACTCATTTAAGATAAATAATTCTGTAGATGCAATTAAATAAAGGATTTTGGAATAGGCAGATTATCCTAGATTTTCCCAACATGTTCATCCTTACAAATGAGATGACTCAGGCATGTAACAGAAAAACATAGTTCAAGATGCTTGTCTTCTAGACTTGTATGATGAAAGTTGATTATCAGATGTTTTCTATAGTGAGGTGGAAGAAAAAGAGAGGAAATTATGACCAGTAGTGAATCCTGCTGATATTGTAGCATTGGGTGAGAAACACTGCTCTCTTTTTGCAAGTTTCCCTGACTTGGACAAGTTTTTACAGCAGCTTTAGAAATGTAATTGTATGCTGTTCATGAACACTAGAGAGATTCAACTCTATTCAATTTAAAAGGAAAAAATTAAGTCCTGAAGAATTAGAGAATCAATCAAGGATACAAAATCCATTAGCTGGTATTAAAATTTCATCAAAATTTTGGGTTAGAGTTCTTGGAGTTTTACGTTAATATTTATGTAAATGTATGCATTGTAAGTATCGTTAGCCATGATTTCAATGAAAATTAACTGAGCAGAAAAATAAAAAGATTTTTTTTCTCCCAAGTAGGTTAAGTTTATGGCTATATCATGTTGCTTAATATTTTCCCTTGGGTTTTAGTCAATTAAGACATGTAATTTAAGTAGACATCCGTCTTTCAAATGTAAAAAGTTAAAAGAACCTTGATATTTTGGATTTCTGAAGTTACAGTAAAGTAACGGAAAATAGCTTTAGCTAATAATGTGATATGCTGACAACAAACAAAAGAAAAAGGGAAGAATGATATCCTAATATGTTACTTCTAGTGGACAAAATAGTGTAATTGAAAATGCAGAATAGGCAATAATGTTCTGACATTATTGTCTACTCAGACATAGACACACAGATATATAAAAGTTAAACACTTGTATCATGTTCAAATATCTGAATTGTATGTGGTAAAGAAGAAATCCAGAGTCCTTTGTTTAGCTTGCTTGCTGGCCTTTAATTAGCACTTATGCTTCTGAAGTAACCTTGCTCTAATTTTAGTATTGTGGAATAGAATATTTATTTAGCTATGTAAAGGTATGTTGCATTTGTTTATGCTGCATATTTCCTAGCCTAGCTAAGCCACCTGCAGCAGGAAGATTTTCTCTTTCTTACTCAGCCTCACTAGTCCAGACAGATCTCTCTCACCCAGGGTCCTGCAGTGGCTTATAAAATAATTACTCAGAGGCTATTTGTATATTAAATACAAATTGTTTTACTGTGGCTCAAACTGTTACTAAATAGCTCTTACATCTTTTTTTTTAAATATAGAACAATAAACATCTTTATTACATGAGCTAATGATGATGGTTTATTTGCCTTTCCAGGCTTTGATCTCTTCCTCAGATAGAACTCAAGCTCCTTGCCTTCTAGCACATAGCCATCGGCTCTGCCACACTGGCCTGGTCTTGGCAATACAAGCAAGAAGCTTGCCCTGCTGGAACTGCTCCTCCAGAAGACTGCTAATTTTGGCGTTCTTTTGCCTTTCATGGTATTTCTTTTGAATTTTCTTTGATCGCTTTTTGTTTAATATTTCTTTCTCTTCAGGAGTCAGCTTGGCACCTTTCTTTCGGCGCAGGTGCAGTGTGTAGTGGGACTCATACCACTGTCGGTATGGGGCACTGTCAATTAGCACTGGGGCCAATCTTAGTGTTGGCAGCAGGCGGTCCAAGTTCATACTTTTGCTTCTTATGGTAGGGCTTCCTCTTACCCCCGGTCTTGCGGTGCTTGTGCCAGTTATCCCGAGAGATGCCCATTGTTCAGCGCTGGCTGGAAAGAGCAGCTCTTACATCTTAACTCATTTCTACCATTCTATATATTGCTAACTCTCTCATGGATCACCTATGTTCCATTACATTTTGCTCCCCTGGCGGCTCACAGAATCTGCCATGACCCCACCTTTCTCCTCCATGTATCCCTCTTGGATTTCAAGCCTGGATTCATTCTATCATAAGCCAAAACAGCTTATTTATTAACCAAAGGTAGCAACACATATTCACAACATACAGAATAATTTTACTTACAATTTTAGTAAAAATATGAATGGCAAATATTTAGGCAGAGGAGAAATTGCCGGGGCTACTTGGTGGAGAAAAAGAGGGAGCTGGCCACACAGCAGGGCAGACAGATACAGTCAAAGCAGGAAATCATGATGGACAGTACATAGATAAGATACATGAGCCTCAGGGCAGCACATAGACTAATAGAAATAAGTTAATTCAAGTTTTGTTTGTGCTAGCTAGAATCAAACCTAGCCTAAGGCTAAAAATTTATAATAATAATGTCTCCATGGCTTGATTTGGGAGCTGGCAGTTCAAGAAAACCTGCCACATTAGGCATCCAATATGATGCCCGTATTTTCTTGTATAGCCTGAAAAATCTGAAAGATGAAAAAGAAACAAAAATTAAAAGCAACAAAATTTGACACTGATTCTTAGTAACCTGGTGATTTTTGCATATAAAGACATGGTTCTGTCACACACCAAGCACTAGAGCAGCCAGCATGCCATGTAGAAACAAGAAGCTAAGTAAAAACATCTACAACAGTGAGGGTACCAACTGTCTGGAACTGAGGTTTAAATGCACCTCACAGTTAAATGCAGTTCCCAGTTAAACATAGCTCTTGGCCAGATTCATAGGGCATAAAGTTCAGTTTTCAGGGACCTGAGTAGGTCAGAACTCAAACTGGTGTGCCTTTCATCATATGAGAAATATCCAATTATTTCTTTGCTCCTTGCCTTCTAGCACATAGCCATCGGCTCTGCCACACTGGCCTGGTCTTGGCAATACAAGCAAGAAGCTTGCCCTGCTGGAACTGCTCCTCCAGAAGACTGCTTGAAATATTTTCTCTACCCTATTTGTTTGTGAATCAGTTAGTAAGATATCATCTATATAATGGTAAATTATAGATTGAGGAAACTATTTATGAATTATTTCCAGTGGCTGTTTTACAAAATCTTGGCAAGAGATAGAGCTGTTCAAAATCTCTTGCAGAAGAATTTTTGTACTGATATCTTTTCACATACTGGAAATCAGTATAATCATGCATTATGAAGGCAATTTTTTTAATCTTGTACTATTAAAGGTATAGTTTTAAAAAGCAGTCTGTTAAACCAATCACTGTAGTAGACCATACTTTAGTTAGTAAAGAAAACAAGGGAATTATAGGCTGTGAAGTCCTATTGACTGAATAACCTTATTTATAGCTCTTAAAACAGTTAATATTCTTCATTTTTCAGATTTCATTTAAATGGCACATACAGGAGAATTTCAAGGACTGGTGAATTCTTCTCATGGTGAGGGGTAAATGGTTGAACTTTCCACTGATACTATACCAGCTGTCCTAAATGCAGCAATTTTTCTAATGTCAAAGGCTATATTTCCACCACAAAAAGGTTTGCCAGGTAACCATTTATAGATTGGACTTTTAGTATCAGCTGTTGTGTCCTGCCTATGTATAATGTGAAGACTCTGAGACCATTTTTGATACATTTTAGTATTTCTGTCAGAAGCAATCTTCATTTAGTAGTTGATATCAAAATTGAAGGAATGTTCATCTATTTTCCATTGCTACAACTAATCAAATACCCATAATTTTATTGCTATATAGGCCACATATGGTTTTAACTTTCCTACCTGTCCTTCTAGCTCCATGAATTTGACCTATGGTAATTTCAATGTATTTGCCCCCAGTAAACTCAGGTAATCACATTATTAGGAGGCATGGTCTTGTTGGAGGGAATGTGGTTATGTTGGAGACTAGCTGACACATGTCTTTAATCTAGACTTTGAGGCTAGGGGTCATAACTTTAATTTTGGTCATACCTTCTATTGGAAATGTATCACTGCCAGGGGTGGGCTTTGAGGTATTTCTTAGAAGTTTTACTTGGTGTAATAGTTTGATGATTTCCTTTCCCTACAAGATGGAAATGTCTCAGTTCTGGCCCCATCTCTGTGTGCATGCCACCATGCTCCATCGCATGGTGATAATTGACTGAACCTTAGAAACAATAATCAAGCCCTTTCAATTAAATGTTATTTTGTATGAGAGTTGCTGCTTCACACAACAGTAAACTTTAACTAAGATACTACCTATATTAAACTTTGTTTTACCAGAAATGAAGTTTCAATTTGAAAAAGTTCTACCTTTCCCTGCTTAAAAAGCTGATACATGCCATGTTTAAGGTGCCATGTTTTAGATAAAATTATTGTAGTATCTGCACCCTGTTTACTAAGCCTTCAATTTCAATGCCATTTACATGTAATTTTTAGCTCTGGTCTCTGATTATTTGTAGCTGTTCACTAAAATACAAGTTTTCTGATCTCTCCTGAGATTTTATTGTAACTATACTTGTTAATTCTTTGGACATATCAATAACTGTACAGGTATTAAATGCTTCTATTGCTCTTTGGATGAGTTTCTCCAATGCTGATGGGAAATGATTCAGCCAAATTTGATATTGGGACCTGCAATAATCCACTCATTTTATTTACCAGTGGCAGAGGGTTATGATGCCTGTTCCTTGTTGATCTGTGTTTATTAATCCAGTGTTGACCTTTGCCACACCTTTTGCATTCTTCAGAAGCCTGGGGCCATTTGTTTGGATTATAATAGAAAAACAAACAAAAAAAAAAACATTGTTTCCAGGAACATCTTGCCTACAATTTCTTTCCAAGTGTCCTTGTTTACCACAATTAAAACATCTGCCTTTTTGATTTTTCTTAAAATTTCTAGAAAGTACTACTTCTATCAATAAAGCAGCATTATAGGCATGAGATCCAATGCCAGCTATATTTTAGATTAAAGGTGTAATCACCCTTTTGCATTCTTAATTAAAATTCACAAAAGTCAAAGATTCAATAAATATTTCCTAGTTTCTAGATTTAATATTTTTTACAGCTAATGTCAAACTTTGTAAAAAAAAAAAAATCAGTGAAGACTTTTTGTATCTTGTATAATTTTTATAAAGGAATTGGTTCTTCTTCCTGCCTCTTAACCCTTTTCCAATCATTGAAAGCTGCTATATGACATTGCACCCAGTTGGGATTCACAAAATCTAGTCTGTCCTTATAAGGCAGCATATTTGCCTTCTCTCAAGAAGCTGTTCTTGGGAAATTTTAATACCTCTAGACCCATTGTGCTGTTTTCTGGTCTTAGCTTTCCTTCTCCTGCATGTTTTTTTTTTAATTATTATTATTGTAATTGAGGACTAGCTTCCAATATTGCTATAGGTAAATTATTCCAGTCTTGTGGAATAATTCTGTTCCCAGTTTCCCATGAATTTAAAATCTGCTTCACAAAAGGTAAATACATATCATGTGAAAGTACTGCTTTCTTAAATCTCTTCATCTAACATTTCTACAGAATTCCAAGTAACTTCTGCATAGTCTTTAGAGTATCTATGATCTGGTGGTTATTCTTCTATGATAACTGAATAATATAGGTTGGTTTTCTAATAACCTTAAATGTTTCTCTTCAGTTTTATAATACAGTACAGCAGTAGGTTATGCTCTTTATTCCTCTGTATGTGTCTAAGTATTTTTCTTATTTTCATTGTGGGTTTTCATAAGGCTAGTATCTTATCAGTTAAATTATTGTTATTTTCATTACTCAGTCTTTCTAATGCTTGTATCTTATCAGCAGAAAATCTTTCTATTAAGAATAATGCTGCTAATGCGTTTGGAGTGTGTACATCTGCACAATGGAGTAGTACTCAGCAGTAAGGAAAAAAATGATATCCTAAAATTTGCAGGCAAATGTATGGATTTGGAGAATATCCTCCTGAGTGAGGTATCACAAACCCAGAAAGATAAGCAGAGGATGTATTCACTCAGTGGATTTTAAACAAAAGAGCAAAGTGTAAAGCATGTCCAAGCTGTAAACCACAAACACTGAACAGCTTGGGATCTGAAACACCTTGGACCAGCACCTTGGAGTCCATTCCATCCAGAGGAACACCTGACTCAGTCTTGATGTTGGGGTGAGGAAACTGGATCTGCCAGGAGTGGATGCTTAACTAAGCCACATTGGGACCTTAGAACCTCCTGCCCTTGCTGGGGAGGAGATAAAGTGATGGAGAAGATAGAATGACTGAGATGGGTGGGAGGGGGAAGAGAGTTTGAACAAGGGGACACATGGATAAAAAATATAACTTCATTCATAAAAAAACCTTTCTAAGGATTTTATCTTGAAACTTCAATTATTATATTTTTCAAATCACTTTTTAAAATTAAATATGAATTACCAAACTGATAATAATTATGATTAACATTATGTCTACCCCAGCTAAATTGATTCTTTATTTTTTTAATATGCGAGCCATACATAGTAGTAGTAAACATGGTCCTAACTCTACATTCTGAAATTTCTTATTTTAACATGTGAAAGATGACTCCATTTAAAATAATAAATCTAATTTCCAGTTTAAAAATCCCCAAGTGTCTTACAACATCTGATGAAGCTGACAGTATAGGCAGGGGTGTGCATGGGTAGCTAGCTGTAGCAGAGGTGTTGAAGCTGTGTAGAAAAGTATCTAGGAAGCTAGACTAGTGTGATGGGTTATAGGCTTGCAACAGACTGCCATTGTGCTACACAGTCCTGGTTGAGGACACCTGTAACTGCTTGCATATAGAGTATGCAGTAGGGTGCCCCAAGCCATGCTAATTTTATGCTTGGTTGGGGGAGTGGGGCAATACCAAGCTACTTCAAGAGTTAACAAAAAGAAACCAGTAGGAGAAATCCACTAACCTGGGGTAGAACTTCTTTGTCTGTCTTTAGCATAAGAAAGCTGGATTCACAGTTGAAGAAAATCAAGCTGCCTGCTGAAAGCAGCATAGACTGAGAGTGTATTCCTCTGGCTGTGCTGTGCAGCAAGGCTGGTGGCTGGGCCAATGGAGCCACCTGTAGGGTGAGATGGCATGATTATGGAATGATTGTGGCAGTTTTGTCACCTGAGGCATAATCTAAAGTTCCAAGTTGGATTCCGAATGAAATGATTACGTAAATTGTTCTAGAATAACAAAAACTCAGGAGTCAAAAATTGAGATAAAGACATTATAAATCCAAAGAAAGCAGAGAGTAGATTGGTTCTCTCCATGTTTTTCCTGAGTCACCAGCCCTGAACATCCCCTTGAATTTCTTGCTCTCCTCTTCCTGGCTTTCTAGCTGATCTCCTAATTCCTTCAAGAACTCTATACCTAAACTTAATCAGCCAATTGCTGACTCAGTGCTTTGATTTAAAGGGTTTTATTGGCATAGTGGATTGGCTGTAGGAATAATTCTCCAATAAAAGAGCCATTATAAAGTTAAATAACAAATAACTTGAAAGAGGTTGGACCTATTAATCCTAAAGTCCACTAATTATAAAAGAAACAAGAAACCCCTAAAGCAATTAGCTCTACCTGTGCCAACAGAGAGAAGACTAGAACATCTTTTCTACAAGGTACCACCAACTTCTAGCTGATGTGATGCTTTTCTTTAGGATCTAAAATAGATGGATAGTGGGGTAACTGATTTTTATCTCCTGAGACTAACAACATAAGGTAGACAGTAATCTGGGTGGGCCAACTATCAAGCTCTACTCAGGAATAATGACACTATTATATTCAGGGCTGTCACATATAGAACCCCAGGTAGTCCTGCTTTATTTATAATCAGTAATATTGTGTTGATTTTTCTCATGCATTCAGATAGTCTTAAAATCCTAGTTTGCTTGATCATTCTTTGAAAGCTTTACTAGATTATGATTTGTTTTTCCCATAATGTAACTTCAGATAAAAGGAGGCTTCAGAGCTATTATGATAGAGAGCAATGCTCTCCATCACAGATTGAGTTTTAATGGACTCTTTATGTTCAATTAATTGGGACACAGCTGTTTCATAGGATAGTGTCAAACAGGTGGCTCTTTCTTCTCTGTTTGTTTATATATTGGTAACTCATGATTTCACATTATTCCCTAATGGATCACTTTCTATAAAACACTAAGTATTTTATTTTTTCTGAAATGGCTATGTGAATCAAGCCACAACAAATTTTCTATGCAGCTTTAACCTTGAAATCTTTGAGTAGAAAATGAGTTGAGAGAGTACTAAATGGAAAACACAAGTGATATTTGTAAACACTGGTAAAATATTTCTAACTGCTGCTAGACAAGATTTCTCTAAATGAATATCAAGTTTTTTTAATAGAATCATAATTACAAATTATGTAATATCTCACTTTCTTAAGTGAATTATTTTTCCTTTGCTAAGAAATTTTATGGAAATAAAATCCTAGTGAATATATAATGTTATAGGTGGTTTCTGGCCCAGCCTTTCTGGCCTAGCTCTGAGGTTCTGGCCTGCTATCTCTCAGAATCACAGAATCAAACAAACGTTTATATTAATTATATGCTGATTGACTTAGGGCCCAGGCATATGGCTTGCTAACTCTTTACCCTTAAACAAACCCATGATTCTTATCCTATTCAGCCATGCAGCTCAGTGCCTTTTCTTAGAGCAGCATTTCAGCTTCTTTTCTTTGTTTCTGCTGGTGACTCATCTGGCTCTTTCTGTAATCTTTTTTCTGTTCTTCCTATTCCCAGACTTTCTTAGTCTGGTAGCCCACCCATACATCCTGTCAGCCTTCAGCCAATCAGAATTTTATTAAACCAGTAGGCAGAACAATATTTTACAATGCAACAACATAATCCCACTACAATATGAGGTGCTACTCTTTGCTACTGATGTTATATTGTTTGACTACATAGAGTTTAAGAAAACATCTTTTTTTGAGACAATGTTTCTGTGTATTCTTGTCTGTACTAGAACTCACTCTATAGACCAGGCTGGGCTTGGACTCATAGAGATATACTTGTCTCTGTTTCCTGAATGCTGATGAAAAGAGCTATGTGCCACCACTGGCTATCCAAGATAAGTGTTTATATTAATAATATTTTTTATAAAGCATTTATCATCTTTTATTTTAGAGATATCCAGAAATGGACCTTCCATTTGATTGAAATTTGGTATATGGAATAGCTCAGTTGTAAAGCTACTTGTGCAAAAATTTTGAAGACCAATCACCAGCATAGCAAAGAAAAAAACAAATCATGAAAATCTAGCACATATGCGATGTAATTACCAAGCATCAAAAAGAGTAGCTAAATACAATTCTGTCATCAATACATTAACACTGAATTTTTATATAATCTTCATTTTTATTCAAGAAAATCATCTTTATTTTGAGATTATAAAGAGTAAACTGCATTCTCTTTCATATCAAATATAATAAAAATTGATATAGGAGAATGTAGTAAGAAATTTCTGACCCATCCAACCAATGTCCAAACAAATCTCTCCTGCCCTATGGCTGGCCTTGCCCGAGATTAAAATCTGTAGATCTACTTGGTCCCCAAAAATGACTGAGATGCTTATATTAATTACATAAATGTTCTTTCTGCACATGACCCAGGCTTATTGCTAGCTAGCTCTTGCATCTTAACTCAACCCATGTTTATTAATCTGTCTTGCCACATGGCTCTTGGCTTACCTGTCCTCCACTACATTTTACATATTGGGTGGCTGGATTGCAACCCCTTGAATCAGATCTTTACTAATTTCATTGGCACCTATATCTTTTCTTCTATGGAAACAAAAGCAAAATTTCTTCCCCAACAAAGCACATATCCCTGCTTCTATTCTCTGGTAAGTATGTCTTTGAAGTAGACAAGTTGGTTTATCTCAGAAGTTTTGTTTGTTTGCATTATTTTTGTTTTTGTTGTTGTGGTTGTTCTTAATTATCCAATGTTTCTCCATAGCCATTGTTTCTTTCTCATCAGCATCAAAAAAATTCAAAGTTAGTAAGGCATTATGCAATCTTTCCTGGGGTTTTTTCATTCCTCCTGTTCATGAAGTACTTTTTTCCAGGTATGATAAAATCTTTCAACAACTGCTTCTCCTGTAAGATTGTATGGTATACCTCTAATGTGCTCTATATTATAAAATCCAAAAATCTGCTGCATCCTTTGGGAAACATATGTTGGAGCATCGTCAGGCTTAATTTGTATAGGTAATGGCCATGACTTCCAAAAGTTGTATAATTACAGAATCATCATTTTCAGAATGCAGGGCAGTTGTCCATTGTAGTCTTGAGTAAGTGTCAATAGTATGATATACATATTTCATCTTTCCAAATTATGCAAAATGAAACACACCCATCTGCCAAATCTCATTTCTTTATGTACCTTTAGTATTGGTTCCAGCAGGTAATGATGGTTGGTTATTGAAAGAGCAATTAGGACATTTCTTTACATTTCCCTTGGACTGATGCCAAGTAATGGGAAACATCTCTTGTTTAATCTTTGGCTACTAACATGATATTTCTTGTGAAATTCTGAGGCTTCTAGCATGTTGGCTCCAGGTATTGTAGGAATTATTTACTGGCAATTGATTATACAAAAGGATTAATATTTACTAAGGAGTTTATATGAAACACTCTATGATATAACATTGAACTTTATTAGGTCAGTTCCTGGAGAGTTGAAATGTCCCATGCAGCAGTAACCACAATAATCCCTCTGAGAAGATACGGTACAAACAGGAAGGGCTGGCACCATGATACTGGTCTTCAAAAGGCACTTGTCATATCCCATATAGTGGTCCTCAAGACCTGAAAGCTACACCTCTAAGTTTTGCTCAGTAACACCTGGACCCATCTCATGACAAGGTTTATTAGCAGAAGTTATTGCTAAAAATTGATAGAGATTACTACAGAAGGCTTAGGGTCAGAAAGGAAATGTTATGTTGAGAGTATAGGAATGTTTCCTACTGCCTTTTGCTCTCCTACTTTCCATATATTATGAAAGTACTTGTAAAAGTACTTGAATAATATTTGAGATACTAGTTGCAATATTTAAAAATGTTATATAATAGGAATATTTTTGGGGAATTTTTTGACTGTCATATTACAGAATATTATTTGATATAGTATTTTTCAATAAAGAATGTTTATGACATTAATTTATAGAAATAGTAGAAACAGAGAAGCCAAAGTTTAATGAATTCAGATATCTTCTATTGTATTACTAAGAAAGGGATCATCTAAATGACATTTAATTATGATCTTACTTTAGAAATTATATAATGAAGGATGGAAATATAGTAGAAACCAGAATTTCATGTTTTGGAAATTTTATTCCCAGGAACAGTGCATATCAGGGTTTGATTAAGTCTGCATGTTGTTTTTGACCTCATTATTGGAGTCAGCTTATGGGTTTCTGGATCAATTTGTATGCAAATGTAGAAGAAATAAGATTCCAGCTAATTTGCCACTTTCACTGACTACATTTTTTTTCTTTCCATCTTTATTTATGTACCAAGTGATGTTTACTGTTGTTCTTACAAGTGAACCTGTTCAAAAAGAAAAGAAAAATGTAATTTTGTAAAATTTTGTCCTATGAGATTAGGTGACAGAGTTTAATATTTTCTGAAAACTTTTAGTTAAATTGTATTTTACCCATAAATTATTATCAGGCATACTGATAAACTCAAACACACAGGTATCTTGGAGTGTACATGTTCAAGACCAGACTACAGGACTAGAAAGATGGCCCAATTGCTACGATCACTGGCAGTTGTTTCAGAGGACCGAAGTTTAATTCTCAGTAAATAAATTGCAGCTTACATGTGGCTGTAACTACAGCATCCCAACCTTTAGTGCCCTTTTCTGGGCCCCATGGCAGTAGACCTTCATATGGTGCCCCAAGTAATGCCCACAGACTGACATGGCATAGCAAAACATGACTAAGACTCTTTTCTCAATTTATTTTAGCTCATGCCAAGTTTATTAGAAACAAGAACAGCACAACGTTATATTATGATATGATGTTTTAAGTTACATTATACATTCTGGGTTTTATAGAATCAAAAATCTGTGTTAAAAGTCAATAATTGATTAAACTATAGTATTCATTCTAAATATAAATAATCCGTATTTCTAGTGCTGTCTAAAATGAGATATTTAAAGAAGAATTAACACAAAACTTCCCATTTATATGGAAGGAAGCTTCTAAATGACTCTCAGCGATGCTCCCCTTTTGCTTCTTGTGTAGGATCTGGACCTAGGGGATCATATTGAAAAAAAAAAAAAAAAAGAGTAATGAAGTGAAGACCAGTCTGCAAAGATTCTGGCTTTTAACCTGCTTTTTTTTCTTGCTGTCTAACTTTCTGACTCCAGTGTAAGTCACACCATCTTGAAAGCTGCTGTATGGGAAGTGACTTGTAGCAAAGAATATGTCTTCACATCATATACAGTTAGAGACCTGCACAGTTTTGGGTAACATCTGCTGGCCGCTTGGGAGTTGCAAACCTCCAAGACCCAGGCAGACCTAGACTGTCCCTCCATTTTTTTTCCACAAAAAAGACAGGAAAATGTATTTGACAACCAACTGTGAGATAATTTTTACAAAGTTATTGATAACTAATATAATAGACCATGAACTCTGTGTATGGAAAAGGGGAAATAATTCAGGATATTCTGATACTTGTAAATGGTGGATTATAATTAACTATCAATTTCCAGGAGTCTTTGATTGAGGGTCTCTGACCATAGAAGAACAAAAACAAATGGAGCCCATGGAATCAAAACAGACTCCACAACATGCCAGTGTACTGAGAAATCCCACACTAGAGACCTAGCAGCTCAGCTGAAAGCCTTAGAACTATTAGAAGTGAACTCACCTAAAAGGAGTAGATGGCAGGAAATAATCAAACTTAGAGCTGAAATCAATACAATTGAAACAAAAAGAAAAATACAAAGAATCAATGAATCTAAGAGTTGGTTCTTTGAGAAAGTTAACAAGATAGATAAGCCCTTAGCCAAACTAATCAAAAAACAGAGAGAGTGTTCAAATCAACAAAATCAGAAATGAAAAGGGGAACATAAAACAGACCCCCAGGAAATCCAGAGAATGATCAGATCATACTTTGAAAATCTGTATTCCAAAAAAATGGAAAACCTAGAAGAAATGGACAGCTTTCTGGAGAGGTATCAGCTACCAAAATTAAATGAAGACCAGATTAATTACCTAAACAGGCCTATAACCCTTAAGGAAATTAAAGCTGTCATTAAAAACCTCCCCAAAATAAAAGCCCTGGTCCAGATGGTTTCAGTGCCGAATTCTACCAGACATTCAAAGAAGAATTCCTACCGTTACTCCTCAAACTATTTCACACAGTAGAAACTGAAGGAATATTGCCAAATTCCTTTTATGAGGCCACAATTACCCTAATACCCAAGCCACTCAATGACACAACAAAGAAGGAGAATTACAGATCAATTTCCCTCATGAATATTGATGCAAAAATTCTCAACAAAATATTGGCAAACCGTATACAACAATGTATAAAAAATATCATCTGCCACGACCAAGTAGGCTTCATCCCAGAAATGCAGGGTTGGTTTAACATACGAAAAACTGTAAACGTTATCCATCATATAAACAAACTAAAGGAGCAAAACCACATAATCATATTCTTAGATGCATAAAAAGCCTTTGACAAAATCCAACACTCCTTTATAATTAAAGCCCTGGAGAGGTCAGGAATACAGGGAGAATACCTGAATATACTAAAGGCGATTAACAAAATCCGACAGCCAGTATCAAACTTAATGGAGAAAAACTCAAAGCAATCCCACTAAAGTCAGAAACTAGATGAGGATGTCCTCTCTCCCCTTATCTATTCCATATAGTTCGCAAAGTTTTAGCTAAAGCAATAAGGGAACAAAAAGAGATTAAGGGGATACAAATTGGAAAAGAAGAAGTGAAACTATCTCTATTTGCAGATGATATGATTGTATACTTGTGACTCATAAAATTCTTCCAAGGAACTTTTACGGCTGATAAACACCTTCAGCAATGTAGCAGGATACATGCTTAACTCAAAGAAATCAGTAGCTCTTCTATACACTAAAGATAGAAGAGCTGAAAAAGAAATAAGGGAAACATTACCCTTCATAATAGCTGCAAATAGTATTAAATACATTCGAGCAACTATAACCAAAGAAGCAACAGACCTATTTGACAAAAATTTTAAATCACTGAAGAAAGAAATTGGAGAGGATATCAGAAAATGGAAAGCTCTCCCATGTTCCTGGATAGGTAGGATCAACATAGTAAAAATGGCAATTCTACCAAAGGCAATCTATAGATTCAATGCACTGCTCAGCAAAATCCCAACATAATATTTTTTGGACCTTGAAAGAACAATACTCCATTTCATTTGGAATAACAGGAAAGCCAGGATTGCCAAAACAATTTTACTCAACAAAAGAACATCAGGAGATATCACCATCCCTGACTTCAAGTTATACTATAGAGCTACAGTAATAAAAAACAACCTTATACTGGCATAAAAACAGACTTGTGGACCAATGGAATAGAATTGAGGATCCAGACATTAACCCAAAAACCTATGAACACCTGATTTTTGACAAAGAGGCCCAAAATATTCAATGGAAAAAAGATAGTATATTAAACAACAAAGAGGCCCAAAATATTCAATGGAAAAAAGATAGTATATTAAACAAATGGTGTTGGCATAGCTGGATGGAAGTGTGTAGAAAAATGCAAATAGATCCGAGCCTGTCACCCTGCACAAAACTCAAATCCAAGTGGATCAGAGACCTCAACATAGACCCAGCCACTTAAACTTGATAGAAAAGAAAGTGGGAAATACACATCTACGAATTGGCACAGGCGACCACTTCCTAAATATAACACCAGTGGCACAGGCACTAAGACCATCAATCAATAAGTGTGATCTCCAGAAGCTAAGAAGGTTTTGTAAAGCCAAGGACACAGTCAATAGGACAAAAAGACAGCCTACAGAATGGGAAAAGATTTTCACCAACCCTAAAAGTGATAAAGGACGGATCTCTAAGATATATAAAGAACTCAAGAATCTAGAGCCCAAAACCTTGAATAACGCAATCAAAAAATGGGGTTCAGATAAAAAGGGAATTCTCAGTAGAAGAATTACGAATGGCTGAGGGGCACCTGAAAAAGTGCTCATCATCTTTAGCCAGGAGAGAAATGCAAATCAAAACAACTTTGAGATACCACCTGACACCTGTTAGATTGCCTAAGATAAAAGTCACAGAGGACAGCTTATGCTGGAGAGGATGTGGAGCAAAGGGAACACTCCTCCATTATTGTTGGGAGTGTAAGCTTGTTCAGCCACTTTGGAAGGCAGTAAGGATCTTTCTCAGATAACTGAGATTCAGTCTCCCCAAGGACCCAGCAATACCACTTCTGGGTGTATACCCTAAATATGCACAGCCATACTCCAAAGTTATTAGCTCAACTATGTTCATAGCAGCACTATTTGTAATAGCAAGAACCTGGAATCAACCTAGATGTCCCTCAACTGAAGAATGGATTAACAAACTGTGATACATCTACACAATGGAATACTACTCAGCAGTAAGAAAAAATGATATTCTAAAATTTGCAGGCAAATGGATTGATTTGGAGAATATCCTCCTGAGCGAGGTATCACAAACTCAGAAAGATAAGCAGGGGATGTACTCACTCATTAGCGGTCTCTAAACAAACAAACAAGAAAAAAAGCCAAGCATGCCCAAGCTGCAAACCACAACCACTGAACAGCTTGGGAACAGAAACACCCTGGACTGACCCTTTGGATCCCCCTCCAACTATAGGAACACCTGACTCTCTCTTGAGGGAGGGGGGCAAAACTGGATTTGCCAGGAGTGGAGACTGAACTAAGCAATATTGGGTCAGTGGGACTATGGGACTGTCTGCTGCCTGCCCAGGGAGGGGATTGGGAGTTGTGGAGAAGAAAGAATGACCTGATGTGGTGGGAGGGGGAAGGGACCTTGAATAAGGATATACAGGGATAGAAAGTATCATTTCTTTGTTCATAATAACAATAATAATAATAATAATAATAATTATAGAAAAAAAGAAAAAATGTACTAAACCATTTATAACTAATACTTTAAAATTAAAAGTTGTTATAAATGGTAACGCATAACTTTGTACCTACTTTGTAAAACAGTATCTTTAAGATCTCTTTTAGTTAGATAAAACTTTTTTTTTGTCAACATGGTATATATCTTTAAAATTCCCAAATGTTTCCTATAAACCACATCTGCTGACTTAAAAGAAAAATGATGTTTAAAGAAAACACGATCATTTAAATTATCTCAATATTTGGAATTATTTTTAAATATTATGTCATCATAAATATTTTTGCTATCATTTGAAGAAACACACATTTTTTTAAAGTATACTGAAAAATCTTTGAACTATCTTTGCCTAGACTTTTGTTTTAACTTGTCAAAATATGTAGATGCACACACAATGCAAATAATTTAAGACACATAGTAATGCCTACATTAGAATAACTAAAAATATATTATCCCCTTTATAATACAGCTTTCTTTAATAAAAAAAAACTTAATTAGCATCATTCATATGTAATTTACCCATTGGTCTAAAATTATAAGTCTAGAACATTAGATTTGGAGACTCAACAAAGCAAAATATTGGATATTTCCAGTACACTAAATGATAAATACTATATACATTTACAATATTTTCCTATTCATATACCTCTACTATATAACTAGTGACATGTAAGTTTTATAATCTTGATAAATTACTTGACAGTATATAATATTTTCAAACAATTGATTTGAAACCTATCAGACAGCATTAAATAATTCTTCATTTCTTATTTTTTCTTGGTTTTAAATGTTCATAAATAATTTCAAAACCCACCATAAAATCTTTGACCTCTAATTTTAAAAATTGTGCAAATATTTAGATATATTTTTGCTACAATTTATGTAGATTGCTAGATAATTAGAATCATATATATCAGGAAACAAAGTACATGCATTATTAACTTAGCCTGAAATAATACTAGAATCACTGGAAGTTTTTCTGAGCTCAGAAACTATAACACAAATTCTAATTGTTATCAAACAAAAACTCAGAGCCAGATATTGGGGAAAAGCTAGACTATCAGAGAGAGGAAACAGACCCTAGTCCAATCGGACCCAGGCAACTTCTCAAGGTAAAAGCTATTTTTACAGCTTCTGCAGCCTCACTCCTCATTGCTTCTAAAGAATAAATCTTTGTCTTCCAATGCCTGCATTAAATATCTTCTTCACCCAGTTGTTTCAATTCCAGGTTCAACTATGCATCAGATTCTAGAATTAAGACTAAGATAGTCTCTGGCAGGGGTGTGGGTGAGGAAAGACTTGTTTTCATTAAGGGTTTGGCCACAGGGAGTTTAATTATGCTCCAGTAAGTAAATGAGCAGCATGAATGGATGTTTTTGTAAATGGGGAGATCATAAGAGTGGGTAGGAATCTGAGAGGCCTGATAACTGAATTTGATGGGATGCATGATGTAAAATGATAAATATACATTAAAAAATATTGAAAAAGAAGGGTATGAGCTACTACTACTTGGTAGTTAAGCCTTGAACTCACAGAAACACAGAAAGATCTCTGTCTTTGGAGTTATGGGATTAAAGGCATATGTCATCATTCTTGGTCTTTTCCTGTGTTGGGATTAAAGGCCTAAATTACCACTATCTGACTTTCATAGTTGACTGTGAGTGGATCTGTTCTCTGATATTACAGACTGGTTTTAATAAATATATAATATATTAACAAAAGAAAATCTGATTCAGGATTAGACCTTTAATTTCGCATTTAGTTAAAAGCAGATTTATTAAGAACATAAATCCATGATAAATATGTTTACACTGAGCATCAGGTATATTGAGACATCATTTCTGAACTACACAATTAACCCAGTTTGTCTTAAACATCACATGAACTTTGTGTAATGTTAACAATTTATGTACACACTTGCTAAATTTATAATTTTATAAAACACAATGAAAGTAGCTGGAATAAAATGTATTCAGAAAAAATGCTATCACTTTATAGATCACTGTATGAAGTTATAGATGCATTTGTTTTTGAAATTATGCATTGTGTGGATGATGGCTTTGGCAGAATGAAATCATTAGCTTGAAATCTTTCACTGCAGAGTGTGAGTAAGAAGAAATGTTTGTCATTCTCTGAGCTGAAGTGTTGTCAGCATTGGTGCAGATTTATGAGGCAATGCTTTAATACCTCATGATCATTTGTCCTGTTTTTCTCCATTATTGCTTCCTCAAGGAGGCTGTTTTCTTGTGTACTTCTCCTGTCATGCTCAGCTAAGATATAATTGACTGGAAGACCACCTACACTTATTGTGGCATTCACATATAAATGGATGGATGCTAGAAAAGTCATACATCCATTAAGCAGAGCATTAGTTTTGATGATGTTCATTTATCTATCAAATATATTTAGACATATGAGTTCTCTCAAGGTTTGTTCACTGAAATATAGTGCTTTACTCTTCGATAGAGGAAATGAAAGATATTACTGCTGTCAATAGATTTAAAGGCTTTTATGGAAAAGTCTGAAAAATGAGAACTCATATCATTTTTTCATTGTCTACATTGTGACACTGTAGAGGTAAAGTCTTCTACAAGCTATTTCCACATTTTCATCATAAAGAGAACATATTCATACACACTTATTAGTGTACACTCAATATTTACTTAATTCTCTTATTATATTACTGAGAAGGGATGTAAATTTATTTAAAGTATATGTGATTTAGATATTTCTGCAAACATGTATTCCTATAAAAAGAAAAATATAAAAATCAAGTGGCTTAAAATATCAAATTTAATTACCCAAAGTATACTAAATATGATGCATAACAAAAATTATGTATTGTAAGCTGAAAATCAAAGGAAATTATAAAAAGAAGCATGGTCACTTGTGATGGGAAAGCATCTGGCAGTATGGTAATGTAGCAGAGATGTTATAAAAATGGTCTGAGTAGTCTTGGGATCTCTTAGGCAGGTAAAAGATTAAATAATTAGTGCAAAAAGATAGCAACCAATATAAGAGTTATGTACTGTGAAAGATACTGTTTCCCTGATTTTTTTATGTTTGTTATTTATCTATAAATAGAAAGAGTACTGTTTGTGCATTCAGGTATGAGTGCATTCATATATGTGTGTGTGCATGCTTGTGTGTAAGTGTCTGTGTATCTGTATTAAGTTAGTACTCTAATATCACTAAAAATAATTTTCAGCAATAAAAATTTCCTGGTATAGTACTTAGGTCTTTTCTTTTGAAAATAATATCTAGAGATATGTAATTTGTCACTTTCACTTTTTAGTTCATGCCCTTGATCTCAGCTCATTTACTGTTGTAGGTAGACTTCAAGTGTTATACTGAATTAGTATGGAAGAACAAATATTCTCATGTTTCTAATTTTAGTGAAAATTCTATTAGTTTCTCTATTTTTTAGGTTGATGTTGGCTGTGGGATTGATGTAAATTCTTTATTAGGCTGGAATATTCTCTTGTATACCTAGTATCTCCAGAACTTCGTTCATGAAGGGACAATGAATTTGGTCAGAGATTTTCTACATTCAATGAAATGACTGTGGGGTTTTAGTCCTTATACTGTACATGTGTCAGAAATTATGCTGATCAAAGAAGGATTTTAAAATAATGAAAGATTAGGGAGTTACTATCATCAGAGAAGCTTCTCTTTGCAGCAAACGAAAACAAACACAGAAGCCCACAGCCAAAATTATGAAGAGAACACTCAGTACTAAATGGTCCATCAACTCTATCTCTTCCAGTATCAATGAACTAAAAGGAAGAAGAGACCAAGAGTGTAATAACTTGAGGGGATGGAAGAAACAAAGAAAACTAGACTTTCTAAGTCAACATGATGCAAGCTCATATGAGTTCATAGAGGCTGAAGAAGCATCACTGGGCCTGTAGAGGTCTACACCACACCCGCCACATATATCATGGCTCTCAGTTTAATCTTTTATAGGATTCCTGGTTCTGCAAACAAATTTTTTGTGTTTTCTTAGGTTCTTTCCCTTCTGTTTGTTTTTCCCAATTCTGATTAATTTTTGTTTTATATTTATATCATATATCACATCATATCATTATCCATTAGAGCAAGCTTGTTTTCTAATTATAAACAGAAGAAGGGTGGATCTGGTAAGAGAATGGTGGGTGGAAAGGAGTAGGGGAAAGGTGATTCATAATCAGAATATATTATGTGAAGAAAAAACATCTATTGCAATGAAGAAAAAAAGAACTTTTTTGAAATTTAGAATATATGATGCTACTTTGAAGAGAAAATGAACTTAAAGAAACAAACATAACTATTACAAGATTCTAAGGAGAACTGGTTGACAATAGTTTATTTTGTGAATGGTGAAATGTAGGGGGATAAGCAGCTCCAATTCAGCAAAGGGTTTAGAAACAGCAAGTAGTATGTAAGATATTATTACCATTAACTCACTGAATCTAAATTACTGCAACATAGGCAGTGTAGGTATTGTACTATGTTTCAATATGCAAAAACTAAAGCATAGAGAAAGTTGAAATACATGTTAAAGAGATAAGGCAAACCTTGTGCTAAACTAGGATCTGCACACATTAAAATCTCAATATCTGCTGTACAGAAAACATTTTTAGTAAAACCATTAAAGAACACTCATAACATTTCAAGGCACCCCTTTGAGTAGTATTATCACCACAAATCAGATCATTTTTCATCTAACTAAGAGAAGAAATAACCTAAAACCACTATTGTTATACAAATGGCAATGAGTATGAATATTTAATTGTATGACAATCATTATATTTGTTATTTTAATACTTTACTATTGTCATGTAAGTATGCTAACTTACAGTGTAATTATATTAAAATGTGTTAAATTACTAAAAATATAACTTTTAGCAGGTAGTTAAGAGATTTAATAGGTTATTGTGTTTGCCACCAACACTGAAGAACTTTCAGAGTTTTGCTGTAAATTTAACATAACCCCTATTGTCTTCTATTATTGCAGTTTTCCCCTGATGTACAAAAAAGATTAGTTCATGGATTCAAAAGAATATCTCATTTCACAAATGAGCAATTATTTTTTTTTAAAAAAATGCATTTTCTCATGGCTTATGCACATTGTGTATATAGTTAAAATCATCTCTAGGTTACTTACAATGTCCAACATAATAGAAGTGTCACAAAAATGTTATGTTGCATTACTTAAGTATGAAGATAACAAAATAACCTGTATGTATGTAGGTATCCATTTGTTTATTTATGTTCATTGTCCTTTATATTTGTTGTGTTTGGTTTAAAACTTTATTTACTTATTATTATTTTGAATAAAGTCATATTTTTTATCCATGTATCCCCTTTTTTCAGGCTCACTTCCCCCTCCTGCCCCTCCCAGTCACTCTCTCTTCTTCCCATCACTTTATCTCCTCTCCAGAAAGGGCAGGAGGTCCCAAGGTCCCAGGTGGCTTAGTTCAGCACCCACTCCCGGCAGATCTCCTTTCCTCACCCCAACATCAAGACTGGGTCAGGTGTTCGTCTGTAGGGAATGTGATCCAAGGTGTTTCAGATCCCAAGCTATTCAGTGGTCGCAGTTTGTAGCTTGGACATGCTTAGTTTTTTGTTTAAAGTCCACTAATGTGTGAGTACATTCCCTGCTTATCTTTCTGGGTTTGGATACATATATATCTATATTCAGTACACACCCCTACATTCAATATATAAAATTGGCAAAATCAAAGAATGTTGGTTTATATATCCATTTCAAAGAGAAACTATTTATCACTAGTTGTCACTGCCAACCACCTTGCTATATACAAAATCCTTGTATTCTCTTCTAATAATGAATAGTTCAGTGAATGTACATCTCTATTTAGATACAATGTTGTGTTTTAGGAGAAAGTCATACTCAGTCAATCATAGCTGTATTCTGGCTAAAAACAAGATCCATATAGGTCCACATAGGTTTCTGCCATTATGGACATGTTTCATTTTGAAGTCCTTATGTCACACAATCAGGCACTTGGATGCTTAGAAAGTAAAAGCACCATCCCCTGAAAGGACAATATAAAATTCATAGGTCTCTTCCCTTCATGCTCTGTAACATATTGAGTGACAATATAATGAGTTTTTAAATCTCTAATTGTATGTAGCACATTGTGGTGGCAGAACTTTCTAGCACAGAAAGGACACAAAATAACAATTCCTCTTTCATATTGTTATAAACCTTAAGCTTACATACTGGTGATGAGTTCTGCAGCCTGTATAATGTGTAGAAGTTACTCCATGAAGCCATGAGTGAAAGTGAAACTATTTTCCCTAGAAATCACTATCTGGTTTATAAGAATAATCTTTTTTACACAATATTCATCACAAAAAATGGAGAATGTAAATACAAATTTAAAAAAATATAAAAAGAATTTTACAACTTTAGAAATTTTTTGTGTTTGAGAAGCTTTTTTAATTTTTTGTTTATTATATTATTATTATTATTATGAACAAAGAAGTCACACTTTTTAACCTTGTATATCCTTATTCAAGGCTTTTTTTTTCTAGTTGGATTGCATACTGATTTTAGATTATTTTCCAAAGTGTATGAAAGTGTTTAAGGATATTTAGCATATTTCTTTAAATTCAAGGTTTTGTGGATGAGTCCTATGTCTATGAAGTGTAAAAAAATGTTCAAGAGAAAAAATATATAATTGTTTTATATATTTTTCAATTGTTAGAATCTGGATTGTGGTTATTCCGTATGGTGTCAGATGTTATGTAGAAATCATGACTATTTGATTTTAGTTTTTCCTTAAGTTTATATTCCAACATTCTCATTTTTTCTCTTATATGTTCAGATACTGCTTTTTTAATTAACAAGTGTGCTTACTAAATTAGAGGCACATACTTAGATTCTTATAATATTTGAAAAGGTAGTTAAAAGAAATATACCTATAGAGTGAACTCAAAATTATGTTGAGGTCTTTTCATTATTGTTTTTTTCTTGGTGACATATTTTATTTAATTGATCATTAGTTTTTATTAACATAATCTTGCATTATTCTACTCAGTTTCTATGAACAAGGATAGCAAATATTAAAATTACACAAATCAATCATATCAGTAATAGACATTTCTCATTAGGTTTCTGAGGACATTTTATTTAAAATAGTTCTGTTTTCATGGAAAATATAAAACATGTATATATTATTATTACATTTAGAAGATAACATCATAAATCTTCTGTATTATATCAGAAAACACATATTAGATCAGTGACTCACTTTGACATGTGATTGTTTTTGCATGCCAAGTAGACCAAAGACAAAGTAAGGGAACAAAATAAATTTGTCTGTTTTGTTCAGTTTCCAGTGTATAGATAATTGTTATCTAAACGTATTTAGAAATATTACTTTTCCTCTATTTGCACATTGCATATCTGTGATTAACTCAGAATTGTTTTCTAATAATAGAGATAGGAAACAGTAATTTTAACAAATAGAATGAGACCTTTTAAACAATTTATTTGTATGTTAGCTATTCTTACATGAATATCAATAAGTATATTTGATTTCATAATAGTGGATGTATATTATTTGATGGAGATATAGTTAAATGATTCAATGTTTACTTAAAATGTTCAAAGTCCTGAGTTTGATTTTTAGATTGATCTTTTTAAGGAAAAATAAATGTACATATCTTTAGATATATTATTTTCGATAAATAAATTAATCATATATAATAGAATGTAGAGCATATTTCATTGAGAGCTTATGACAAATAGCCCTAAGAAACAAACTGGTGTTGCCATCCTAATATCTAACAAAGTAGACTTCAAACTAATATCAATTAAAAGATACAATGATAGATATTACTTATTCAGGAAAAATTGATCAAGATGAGATTTTCATCCTGAATTTTTATGCCCCTAATATAAGGGCACATATCTATGTAAAAGAAACACTACTAAAGCTCAAATGCCACATCAGTTCTTACACTCTAATAGTGGGAGACTTCAGTACCCCACTTTCACCCTTGGATAGGTCAACCAGACACTCAACAGAGAAACAGGGAGTCTAATAGAGGTTATGATGCAAGTGGATTTAATAGATATTTACAGCAGCTTCCACCCAAATGCAAAGAAATATACATATTTCTCAGCTCCTCATGGACTTTCTCTAAAATTGACCACATAATGGGTCATAAAGCAAATATCAATAGATACAAAAAAATTATAATAATCCCTTGTATCATATCAGACCACCAGGGCCTAAAATTAAAGTTCAAAAGCAAAAATCACAGAAAGCGTACCAACTCATGGAAACTGAACATCACTCAACTGAACCACCTCTGGGTCAAGGAAGAAATTAAGAGAGAAATCATACACTGTTATAGTATCCTTGGCTGGAATGATTAGTCCTTTGTGCCAACTTTTAGACTGAGGGAACATTTATTTAAGCAGATTTCAAACATGCTGCTGATGGGAACCACATGCGTTTTCTTCCTTTGGTTAGCAACTACCATCATTTCATCTCAAGTAAACAGGAACAGCCACCATTCATTATTCTAAAGTAAAATATGGCTGAGTGTTTCTGTATCAGCTGATAACTGTGAAAATCAAATAAAACTTCCTAAAGAAGAAATGAAATGTCCTGACTTCTCAAGTTAAAGTTCACTCCTATGTCACCTCTCATACTGCTCTCTAGACTTACTCTACAGTTGCTAACCATTGGGTAAAAATCTCTCTCTCTCTCTCTTTCTCTCTCTCTCTCTTCTCTCTCTCTCTCCCTCCCTCTCCCTCCTCTCTCTTGCTTGCTCTGATCTGTGTCACTTTTGCAAATGTACAAGTGACAATGATTCAAAAGAACAGAGAAAATCAACAGCCCCTACAAGATCTAGATATTTCAAAAGTGAGGTCACATAATCATTTAAGTAGCAAGTGAATCAGATGTGAGGCGTGGGTGAGAGAGAGGGAGGGGGTGAAAAGGAAGACAGTGAGAAAGAGGGTGTTTGTTCTTTTATGTGTACATAATATTGATAGATAGCTTTATAACACCTAGAATTCAGTCAATGGCCAAATCCAGACAAAGAGTAAAGAGGAGGCATGAGCATCATCCAAAGGGTCCAAAAAATGTTCTGCAGAATAAATTTTTGTTACCTGATGGACTAGCCGCTAGCATGTAAAGGCTTGATTATAATTATAATAACTGATTATACTAGTCAAAGCAAACTTGCACAGATCACCTAGCATTTTACTAAATGTTTACCTAATACTCCTTTTCTTAATTAGCATGCAATGAAAAGAGCATTGGATAAAACATGAGATGACTCTTTTTCCTGTCTTGTATTTATCCAGTTCAATATAAAACATACCAAAGACAAGAATTCTTCTCTAAAAGATTTTATTACCTGACATACATATGCCTAGAAGCTATCCTCCACAAAATAAAATTACTACATGGCTCTGAATTTACTAGTGGGTTACAATGAATGCTTATGTTAATTTGCATCATTGAAGCAATTCACAATGTGATTATTTGAAATTATATTTCACCCAATCTGTTGCAGATCATCAGAATGTTATCTCAAGTCATAGGTAATAAAACCCTTTTATAAAAGTCCTTAGCAGGGACATCTGCAAATTAGAAAAATCAATGCCAAAGTGGTTTAAAAGTGTTCATCCTGTGCTACCTGTGTACTTGCTCTCTCTCTCTCTCTCTGTCTCTCTCTCTCTCTTTCTCTTTCTCCCCCTGTGTGTGCCTTCTAATTGTATTTCTTTGTAACTAAAACATGTTTGCTTCCTTTTATTTCATTTCTGCAAGTACTTTCCTAAAAAACAAATCTGTTAAGGGAGGGGCGGGAGGGGAAGGGAGATTGAACAAGGAGATTCATGGATAAAAAATGAGACTTTATTCATAATAATAAGAAGAAAAACAAAATACATATAAGGAAATTTTAAAGGAACTAATAAAAAATAAGAAACAAGGAAAAAAGATTGAAAACATAGTTTTATTTTTTTAATTCAGCAATGACAGGTATCATTTTCAATGTTCTATTCCATCATTATTTTTTCACAATCCTTAATAATTCTTTCTGTAAATAAGAATAAAAGTCCCTTAGCTTTCACTGTGTTTGTTTCTATTTATCTCTTATTTGGAAATGGCTCAAGAGCTGACCTGAGCTGTATAGAGTAGAGCTGACCTGAGCTGTATAGAGTAGAGCTGACCTGAGCTGTATAGAGTACACCAAAAATAAAATAATCAGTTTTTTTATTTTCTTCCTGAAAGAACAATGCAGAACACATTTTTCCCCATAGAATATCAGAGTGACATATTGTACCCTTTTCCACCCTACATATCAAAATATTTACAGATCAGAAAGTAAATGAGCATATAGTATATGTTAATTTCTTCCTTATGAATAGTTATTTGTGTTTTCAATTTATAATGAAGTTATGGACTGTGGCCATTTTGCAAGAGTACAGTAATTAGGAATCAATTATACTTTACATTGAAACACTAGTTATTCTGGCACTGTGGGATAATAGGGAAGTAAGTAGATTGTCATTTGTATGTGCTATGGCTACATTGAATCACAGCATTCAGCATCAATGCACTGGCAAATTACACACACATTTGTTCCTATTAGGTCACGGAATCTGAAGTCAGTGTGAAGAAACCGCTCACTTAGAACGAACTCCAAACATAATGTGTGAAGCAACTGTGTGAAGACAGTGAAGCCTTCTCAATTAATTCCCATTCCCACTGTAATTAGTGAAACTTAATAGAATGTTGTGCAATATTAGAAAGTGGCTTCACATATCCTGCTGGTTTCTTGCTTCTGTGTGTGTGTGTGTGTGTGTGTGTGTGTGTGTGTGTGTGTGAGAGAGAGAGAGAGAGAGAGAGAGAGAGAGAGAGACAGAGAGAGAGAGAGAAGAGAGAGATAAAGAGATAGAGAGAAAGAATGTGTATGCATGTATTATTCGACTACTAAAATGAATTAAAAAATTTTAAAGAATAAAGGTTTTTTTTTTAATAATAAAAAGAGCTTTGACTATAATGCACAAGAAAAGCAGTGTAAATAGCAGGGGATTGGCTTTCACTGCCTTCTATCTTTCTTCCATTTATTCATTTATTTACTTATTTATTTATTCCTTTTTTTCTTTCTTCTTTCCTTCTTTTTTTGCTTGAACTTTTAATGAGAAACGATTCTGTCTTTACCTGCCATGTGATGTGGCTACAAACTTTGCAAAAGTAGAAATGCGATTTTGTTTTCCCCCTTTTATATATTAACATTGCATTTACAATTGATAGTTCCGGGGCAGATCTGAAGGGGATTTGAGTAGCTGCAAACATGGAGAAACCTATATGAAGTTTTGAATTAAAGCTACCATGTTATGGGAAGAAATCCTATTCTTGCTTCCTTTTTTGTTTTTTTTTTTTTTGTTTTAATGTATTGCTTTTAATTTATTTTTTTATTTATTTAAAAAGGTCTCTCTCTCTTTTTTTTTTTTTTTCAATTATCCCCTTGCTTGCCCTTTCTTCCATCTAAGATCAAGGCTGAGGAACTTGCACATGATGAGAACACAAATTCATGTCATTTTTTTTACAACCTGCCCCATCTCTGGGTAAATGAGATGAATTTGACATTATTGCTGTTGCCATTTTTCTTTTGTATCACTTTTGCTTTCAATTTTCCTTCATAAATTATTGTTAATTTAACACATAGAAGGTTTCAGACTCATTATAAGCTACCTACAGTAACTGTATCATTAAAATATCACTTATAAGTTTATCATAAAATGAATGCTCAGAGACATGTGTACCATCATTAAGAAGCTCTATTCTGCTATTGAGAATGATGTTGTTTGAAGCAACATTGATCCAAGAGGCATGTTCTATAAAAAAAGAGTCTTCCCTGGCTGCCAGCTGCATTTTTATATGACCACAGTTAAAAAAAAAAATATACTAATCCTCTTAAAGCATCTGGATGTGAATGCTTTGAGAAAAGTATTGTTCAGATACAAATGGATCCCATTCGGTGCTTTTAAATGGAGTATGCATTCTTCTCCACTGGCTGGAGGATTATATATAATAGCAAGACTTGTGGGCCTTAAAATAAATTGAAGGCATTGTTCCAAATCTGCATCTGACTAATACCAACCTTATTATCTTTATTCAGACCAACGTAGCAAATGAGGCGGTACAAATACCCTATAAACATCAGGCTGGTCTGAAAGTCTGGGATGTACTTGATCGCTGATTACACAGTCACTTTAGAGGAGGAGTATGAGAAGAAAACAAAAGTAATTAAGTACATGAAGCTTGTGTTTTAATTATAAGGAAAGAAATTAAGTAAAACAAAGCATTATCACTTTGAAAGGAAGACTATAACAGTAAGTGTCTCAATTGTGACTCCATAAAGCATTACTTAGCAGTCAACTAACTCGCATCATTTAACAATAGGAAATCAACACAGTGGGCACAAATGCATTCTTCTCTTACAGCAGTGTAATTGGATTTTTTTCACTTTTATTTGTGTAATGACTAGATTGAATTTAACAATGATGAAATAAGTAAAATTATTTAAATGCATTTGACAGAAAAAGTGAACCAAGTAAATAAGCATAATTATACTTATTGATATTAATTTTTTTCCACTGAAAACTCAAATGAGTGAAATAGGCTACCTTTTAATATAGAATGAAATTAACACTATATTTTTCTGCATGTGTTTGTGAAAATAGAAAGTATAAGATATATTTATAATCTTATGTGTGTTTTAAAAGTCACAATCTCTACTTTTCAATTGTGTCTCAAAGCAAAATTTAGGATCTATGGAGATTGTTTTCAGAATTGATCTTTTTGTACCTGATTCCACTTGTACTGTGTGCTAAGGAGCAACTGGTATGTTAAATTAAAACATGCATTTATTGCTTTTAAAAACTTTTAACTTGAATGTAACAGTTTCATAAAATTTAGTCTGAAAATATTACATACTCTGAGTTTTCCAGAGACGTTTTAGCATGGCAGTGTCATAAATAAGGCAGTGCCTAGTGAGGACAGCTTCACCAGGAACTCTGAAGACTTTTCAGCAACATATTACTTCCATTTTATAATATAAATGTGTCTCACTATCCCAGAATTTTCAAGTTGGAATATTTTCTCTCCTGTGGATGGATTTTAAGTGACTCTGCAATGGTTGATTATGTGCTTACTAGAAACAAATATTGTATGTTTAAATTTGATTTCCACTGGTAAAAGATGGTAAGATTGCTTATCACTAGGGCATGTGTGTCAGAGGAATGTAATAGAACTGTTGCTCAATAGTGCACTTGCAGGAGAAAATTCACCTCCTAAAAGAACGAACCAGCATACCATCTACCAGTTCTCATCACTTCTGTTTTTGAGTAACAACACTAAGCATGTTTAATTTATAATAACACAAAGACAGTCTGTCTTTGACCAATTGTCACTCATGATCTTCACATCTGTTGGATCTACCATGTGGACATCATACACAATAACAGTTCATAAATCTTAGATTAAATTAGATTAATTACTATTACAGCATCATTATCCTTACTGAAATGTTCCCTTATTCTTACTTTAACTAATAATTCATAATTCAGAAAAATTGCATCATTCAAAATGAAGACCTATCATAAAATCACATTAGCAAATGAGGAATTATTATTTTATAAATTAGAAATTAAAATTTAATAACTTAGAAAATGTTTTACACAATGAAAATAGTAAAGCTAGAGTTCCCATTTAAATCTTTTGTTTCCCAAGAAGGTTTTTATGCCACCCAATTAAGTGCAGAAAGCAAGAATTCAGAGGGATATATAAGATTTTCTAAATGCTGATATCTTATTATTACTACTGCAGATTAGCTGACTACATTTTTGATGTGGATATATATTAATGCATAAAGTTTCCTCTTAGGACTGCCATCATTTCTTCCTATAAATCTTGGAATATTATGCTTTATAATCCATTAAATTGTAGTATTTAAACCATTTCTTCCTTGACCCATTTTTTCCTTCAGTTGTATTTTTATTTGTTTACATAGTTTTGTGTGCTTTCTGTCACTTTTATTTTTGTTGGCACCCAGCTTATTTCTTTTCTGGTGGATAAAATGTGAAATGTTATTTCAATCTTTCATATTTGTGAAGACTCAAAGAAAACAAGCCTTTCCTCACCCACATCCCTGCCAGAGGCCATCAGTGCAGGAGTGAGGCACTGTGTCATTTAGATATGTTCTAGCTTTGAACTCTTCTATACAATGACAGTTTTTTTGTTTTGATTTTAAGTCCACTAATGAGTGAGTACATCCCCTGCTTTTCTTTCTGTGTTTGTGATACCTCGCTCAGGAGGATATTCTTTGTATCTATCCATTTGCCTGCAAATTTAGGAATATTAATTTTTCTTACTGCTGAGTAGAACTCCATTATGTAGATGTACCACAGTTTGTTAATCTGTTCTTCAGTTGAGGATGATTTAGGTTGTTTCCATGTTCTTGCTATTATGTATAATGCTGCTATGAATATAGTTGAGCTAATGTCTTTGGGGTGCAAATGTGCATCTTTAGGGTATATGCCTAAAAGTGGTATTGCTGGATCCCTGGGGAGATTGATTCCCAGTTTTCTGAGAAACCACCATGCTGTATTCCAGAGTGGCTAAACAAGCTTACACTCCCACTAATAATGAAGGTGTAATTCCCCTTCTTCCACATCCTCTCCAGTATAGGCTATCATATGTGTTTTTAATCTTAGCCATTTTGATAGGTGTAAGTTGGTATCTCAAAGTTGTTTTGATTTTCATTTCTCTGATGGATAAAGATGTTGAACACTTTTTCATGTGCCTTTCAGCCCTTTTTAATTCTTAATTCTCAATTTTAATACTGAGAATTTCCTTTTTAGTTCTGAACCCCATTTTTAATTGTGTTATTAAGGGTTTGGGGCTCTAATTTTTGGAGTCCCCTATATATTTTAGAGATCAATCCTCTGTTACTTGTAGGGTAGGTAAAAATCTTTTCCCATTCTGCAGGCTGTCATTTTTGTCTTAATGACTGTGTCCTTGGCCTTACAGAAGCTTCTCAGTTTCAGGAGGTCCCACTTATTGATTGTTCTTAGTGTCTGTGCTATTAGTGTTATATTTAGGAAGTGGTCACCTGTGCCAATGAGTTGGATGGTATTTCCTACTTTCTTTTCTATTAATTTCTGTGTTGCTGGGTTTATTATGAAGTCTTTGATCCACTTGGATTTGAGTTTTGTGCAAGGTGATAGGTTTGGATCTATTTGCATTTTTCTACACACTACCATGCAGTATGGCCAACATCATTTGAAGATACTATCTTTTTTTCATTGTATATTTTTTGCCTCTATGTCAAAAATCAGTTGTTCATAGGTATGTGGATGAATGTTGGTATCTTCAATTCAATTCTATTTGTCCACAAGTCTATGTTTATGCCAGTACCAAGCTGTTTTATTACTATAGCTCTATAGTATAATTTGAATTACGGGATGGTGATGCCTCCTGAAGATCTTTTGCTGAGCAAAATTGTTTTTGCAATCCTGGCTTTCCTGTTATTCCAAATAAAATTGAGTATTGTTCTTTTAAGGTCTATAAAAATTGTATTGGAATTTTGATGGGAATTGCATTGTATCTGTAGTTTGCTTTTGGCAACTTTGCCATTTTCATTATATTGATACTATCAATCCAGGAACATGGGAGATCTTTCCATTTTCTAATATTCTCTTCAATTTCTTTCCTCAGAGATTTAAAGTTTTTTCAAACAAATTTGATACTTCTTTGGTTATAGTTACACTGAGGTATTTAATGATATTTGTAGATATTTCAAAAGGCGATATTTCCCTTATTTCTTTTTTCAGCCCTTTTACCTTTAGTGTATAGGAGGGGTACTGATTTCTTTGAGTTAATCTTGTATCCTGTTACATTGCCGAAGGTGTGTATCAGCTGTATAAGTTCCCTGGTAGAATTTTGTGGGTCACTTATATATACAATCATGTCATCTGCAAATAGAGATAGTTTGACTTCTTTTCTCCAATTTGTATTCCCTTCATTTCCTTTCATTCTCTTATTGGCTAAAACTTGGAGAACTACATTGAATAGATAAAGGGAGAGGGGACAACCTTTTCTAGTTCCTGATTTTAGTGGGATTGCTTTGAGTATTTCTCCATTTAGTTTAATATTTCTTGTAATATCTGTCTGCTTCTTGTAAATTGCCTTTATTATATTTAGATATTTTCATTGTATTCCTGATCTCTCTAGGACTTTTATCATAAAGGAGTGTTGGATTTTGTCAAAAGCTTTTTCAGTATCTAAGGAGATGATCATGTGGGTTTTTTGTTTGTTTGTTTGTTTGTTTTCTTTAAGGGTCTGGCCACAGGGAGTTTATTTATGCTCCAGTAAGTAAATGAGCAGCATGAATGGACATTTTTGTAAATGGGGAGATCATAAGAGTGGGTATGAACCTGAGAGGTTTGATAACTGAGTTTGATGGAGTGCATGATGTAAAATCACCAAAGAATGAATGAAAAAATAAACAAACAAACAAATAAATAAATAAATAAAATATTTGTGAAGACTTTCTTTGTGTTTTGTTATGTGGTCAAATTTGGACAATTTTATTCTTTAGTGTTTGATTTGATTCTTTTTATTTTATGGTGTCATCTGAATAATGCCTAGAAAAAGACAATTATTTTTTCTTTTCTGAGAGAAATTTTTTTTGAAGGCAATAGCCCACTGCTCCCTAGTTCTGCATTCTCTCTCTCTCTCTCTCTCTCTCTCTCTCTCTCTCTCTCTCTCTCTCTCTCTCTCTCTCTTTTCTGGTCCTTCAATATGTATGCCAACTGCTTTATATTTATGAAGATATGGAGATGCCTCCAGCCAGCTCTGTATGTAATATTGATATCTTCATAACATTGTAAGCCAAAACAAATTACATCTAGCTTAATTCTTTTCTTATAAGATATTTAATTACAACAATGGCACAAGTAGCTAATAGAAACAGTAAAACACACACTCTCACCCACTCCATATGTATAGCCATGTCTTTTGATTTCTTCTATCATGCTAATTAATACTTTTTTATATTTTCACTTTTCTAATATCATTTTATTGTCTTCTGTTTAATAACTCCTAAATTCCATATTTGCTACTCTAAAAATCCCTCAACAGTTTATATTAATTAAACATTTCAACTGCACATTAATTGAGTGTTAAAATAAAAGTATCTATTCAATTCCATAGATAGGACAATAGGAAAAGTCATTACAATTCACATTAGGCAGTTCTTATTTGTAATCAGATTTAAGAAATTACTTCTGAAATTCAGTAGATTAAAGTCACTAATATTTGTTTTATTATGAATTCTCTGCATCAAGAGTTTAGTTCAGCTTAGTGGGTCTCCATATACCTCTGATGGAGGTATTAATATGGCTGGTGTGTCCAAGAAAGTGTAACCTGAGAAGACCATGTGTTCAAAGTATGAAAAGTCATTGTTGGTATGTGTGTGATGACTAGGACCAATGGCCAAGTTGAGATCAAGAATCACCTGTAAGATAGGCCTCTGTGCATGCCTATATATATCTGTCTAACTTAGGTTAATTGAAATGGGTAAGCCACTCATTGTGGATGGTACTATCTTTTAGATTGGATGGAAGACAGGAGAAGTGAAGTGATAAGGTGATCATAGGCATTTATTGTTATTTGATCCAATGTTATCAATATAATCTAACCATCTACCCAAACATCCTGTTGCTGTAACTTCCCTGTAACTTGGAACCATGAGATAAAATAAAAGCCTTCTTCTGAAACTGACTGTAACTCACCAACAGGAGAAGAGACTAAGGCAATGCAAGTCCATTATGTGTGCACTGTTAGATTCAGTGCACTGTGGCTTTTGACTAGAGACTACCTGTTGGGAGCTGCGTGAGTGCCGCGCCTTAAAGATGGCGCTGGCTTCCGCCTTCCGCCACCCCGTCGGCAAGCGCTCCTCCAATAAACAACTCCAAATATGGTTTGTGCAGAGCTGACTCGCTTGCTTCCGTATGCGTGGCCCTATGGTAGAGGCCCATGTGGCAGTAGCTGAATGTTAAACCTGGGGTTTAAAGCTGGCTGCATGGGCTGGGAGCGGCTGCTGCAAAGTTTTTTAAATAAAGGACCTGGTCAATTGCCACGGAAGGATCCTGGTGCCGTGTCTTTTCCTGCTGGTCAGGGTCTGGCGCAGCGCAACTACCTGATGTTACTTTCTATATCTCCTACTCTATAAAATCTAGTTTCTTGAAGGCCACTATGATACAGGGTTCTCCAAATAGATATTGTATAGTGATTTTTTTTGTTCTTGTATTATCTTAATACCACAATCTCTGATGCATTCATTTAGTTAGAGTCATCTCATGAGAAGAGACAAGAGCAAAGTACAAGTTGAAGACAACTAAGGACATTACAAAAAAAAGCTGATTTTGTATTCATGTTACAGACTCTTTACTTAGATATTCATTTTACATATTATCTCACAGGTAGTTGTCTTCTCATTGGCTCAAAGTAAGTCTTTGGTGTACACATACTTTATATCCAACTCAGTAAAATTTAGTGAGATTGACTCACACTTATTGTTTACAGATTTAGGTATCAGTGTTTAAGGAGTGAACTCATATCATCGAAGAAACTTGAAATGAGAAGGTTGAAAAACCACTGTCTGGAAATGATTATCAATTATAGAGCAAATTCTATAGTAAAGTCTATAGAAACAATAAAACCCCAAATAATATTATAACTAAATTCAATGTGGTAATAATTTGGGGGGATTATGGACTGAACAGAGTTAACTTAGGCAAATGATATCTTATTACAATGGGCTTCCAGAACAGAAAAGGGAGTAAAATGCTATATATCTTTACTGAGTGTGCCACACTAATCTCATAATGACACAGCCAACATAATAACATACCTGAATTCCTACAGACAAATACACACTGAAAAGATATTACTACAAAGATTGTGTGCAATACAAGCTTTCTAATACTTCCTATGTAAAAGCTGGTAATGATTCTAGAGATGAAGAAATGATGTGGCTTTGATTCTTAAATTAGGCACTACATAAAAAATAGTGAAATTCCTAATTGTAAATGACATTTGTTAAGTAGATGGAATCAAGTTGTCAACATATTGACTATTTATTTACATATAGGATATTTAATAGATGAGAACTAGAATTTTATTAATTCAGTCTAAGTTGATATCTATCCTTAAGTTATTGTCAATCTGGGAGGAGGAATAACCATCCTTGTATTTATTAAGTTTTACATAATAACTTGTAATTCTTAAATTCCTTGTTTTAATTTACATTGAACTATATTAAGCATTTTAACAGGGAGAGAGAATTTTCAATGGGATTTTATTTTGGCAGGCTAATTTGTAAATGACAAAGGCTCAATTTAATTTTTAATTTATTAATCATTAAGTCAAAGCAGCATGCCCTACCCTGAGGTATGTTTTAGAGCATATTGTGCATTCACTCAGGGAATTTGGGCAATGTGATAGCTGAGGTGAGGGCTTTTATATTCAGTACCTCCTCAGATAAAAAAAAATGCTTTAATTTAGTCAGATCCCCAGGTATAATTGTATTAGTGCCCTGGTACTCATTAGAAAATTCAAAAGACTCTGAAGTTGACAAAGAATCTTTATAATAAATATTCAGTAGAAATCACAGTTTTGCTGTATAAATATTTTAGTACTTTAAAGAAATATACTTATTCATTTATTTACAGCCCAGATACAATTTGCCCTTTCTCCTTCCCATTCCTTCTCTCTTTCCACTCCCTGTTCCTCTCATCTCTTTTTGTCCTCTAATCCACTTCTTTTACATTATTGTTTAGAAAAAGGATGTTCTCCCATAGGAATCCACAAAACATGTCATATCAAGTTTCATTCAGACTAAAGACTCCTCATGTATTATGGCTGGAAAAGTTATGAGGAGTAGGGTCCCAAAAGCTTGTGAAAGAGTCAGCGAAGCCCCTCTCCCCACTATTAGGAGTATGGTAAGAGGACTAAGGCACATAATGGTAACCTTTCTGCAGAGTGCCTAGATCAGTCCGATGTAGACACCTCAGTTGTTAGCTCAGTCTCTGTGAGTCCAGGTACTTTTAATTTCTATTAATATAAAATTATATACATTCGCTATTTGACTTTATTAACTTATTTAGATGTATTTTCTTTCTAGTGGTTCTATATGATCTTCTTTCTGTCCTTTTTGTCTTGGTATGCTTATACTTATACATATATGTTTAATCTATACTTATACATAGATATATTTAATCTATTCTATGTTTTTGGAAGACTTCTATTTACATTATTGAAATTTACAAATTTTTTTCAGAGCATAATTTCTCACTTACTCCATTAAGGTTATATCATTTCTCCTGGCATTTTTTTTTAATGTGTGTTTGAATGCACTTAGGTCACCTTTTAATTTGCACATTCACTGTATACCTTGTCACATTTTTACTGCTCTGTGTAGTTTAAACAAAAGTAAAAGTAGCAGAGTCTTTGATGCAGAAATGTTCTAAACCCACAGCACAGAAGGTGGCAGATGATAAAAATTTTCTATTGGAGTTTGAGTTTACATATTCAGATATATAGTTGTTAGTTTGGGTTTTAATCTCTCTATTGCTAAGTATTTTAGTTAATCTGTCATATTTTTGTCCCTTTATCCCACTATCTATTATTTTTACATTTTTTTGTCATGGAATTTTTTAAATAAATTTATTTTATCTTTGAGTTTCCTTTTTGCTCTTTCTGTCCCTTGCGGCCTCCTACGCTTACAACCCCCTTTTGGTATTCATGTCACATGTGAATTTTGTCTCCTCTATTCCTTTTCTCCATGCTTCTTCTTATCCTGTGGTCTCCTATCTGGTAGAGCTTTTACAGAAACAGTTCCTATCTCTCAACATTTTGAAGTACTGTAGAATAATTTCATTTATTAGTGTACAGTGTCAAAAGGTATTGAAGTGCCTTTTTTCCATTACAATATGTATATATAACAATTGTATTGATATATTTTTAAACTTTTAGAGAGCAACAGTGTGCATGACCTTTCTTTCTGACTGAGGTGATCAGTTGCTGTGTTATTCTAAAATGGCATTTTGTAATTTTTAAATAAAAAGGTACAGATTTGCACATTTATGAGTACCTAACAGAATCTACACTTTTATAACTTAGATTTATAATAAGCCAGAGAATACTATCTTTAAAAATGTGGAAATCACAGACATTAAAGGTTTACTCTGACCCAAAATGGCACTAAATGACTGTGTTAGGCACTAAATGTCTAGACTTAAATCCAAATATATATATTCATTTTATTAACAGTTAAGTGGTCTTCATGTAAAAATAGAAATAATAAAAGCCTTATAAAGTGTTCTATTTTCATATGACATAGCAGTTGATGTTTTTATATGATTTACTTATAATCGAAACTGAGTTATTTATTTTCTTCAACAAATTTTCATAGATTGATTTACTATGTATCAGGCACTGTTTCTATACAGTGAATATAGTAACAATAACACACACTAACATGTAAAAATGTAACGTATTAAATTTCCTTCAGTGCTATTTATATTATAATATATAAAACATAATTTATGTAAAGAAGTAACTACATACTAATCCAATTGTAATACCAACTGGAAAGGAAAGCCAAAGAGGATGGAGGTGGTAGCTGTCAGAATGATATGAAGATGGGGACTTTGATTTGGGTACTTAGAGTAGGTAAAATTAATGGTAGTGATGATGCATACTATACACAAGGAAACTCAGCAGACAAATGTGTTGGCTAAAGCAGCCAATTTTTTACAAAAATTGTTTGCTAAGTTTGGGAGAACTCTTATAAAAGATTAGCTTCTACACTAGGTGTATCATTTCAACTAAACATGACTATGATAAACAGTTGATCTGTACAAAGAAGTCACTTCTAGATAATGGAAAAAAGGATTATTTATAAATTCAAAATTGATCAACACAAAAACCCTTCCATATTATGGCTGTTTGTTGTTATAGCTCTTAAGATTTCTCCTATAATAACAAATCAAAGAAACATAGACATTCTAGCTAGAATGCATATGACTCATTGCATTTAAGAAGTACATTTACATTTTCTTCTGAGCCATGGCAATTTCATCAACATAAATTTTTATAAACTCATATAACGTTAATTTTATAGGAACATTATTGACTTTAACATTTATGAAATAGTAGGCATTTCAACTCCATATATCCAAATATATTGATTTTTCTAAACCAGTACCACTGCTACAACAGCATTCCATTAAACAATTATAGACTAGAGGTCTTGTCTACTGGCAGTTCCTATTGATCAAGACCAGAATTCTGAATACATTGTGAACTAGAATACTTTATGCTGTGCGTTTCTTTTATTGGCTCCCCTTGTAAATGCACATAAGGTTTCTTTTTCTATAACTAAAAATTGTTTTTATATTACTCAGTATTTATAGAAAAATAACAATGCAAAAAATTTACCGTTATATAACTTGAAAACTTTTGTTCAAAGAAAATTAGTTTTAATTTAAGTGAGTAACACCAATGGGGACACAATTCATAAAACAAGCCAAATATATACATCAGATTTAAGATGGCCAAATCATTGTACTATTCTACTTGTGTCTGTCTACTTAACCATGTAACATCTGTACAAACAAAAGGAAATATTACATTATAAAAGGGAATCAATTATAATTTTACACAAGAAGATAATATGCAAATTATACTAAACATCAGTGGTGGAAAGGGACTGTAATGGCAGCATCTTCCTGGAGATATTATTCTTCTTTGCTCCATTGCCATGGCAACTGCAGCAGAACATTATAGTAGTAGCCAGATATTGACAGTAAGTAGGTACAGTCAGTAGACCCTGGTCTGGGACTACTGCAAATTATATCCTTTCATCTGTCCCAGCTGCAAGTGGCTTTGCAAGATATTAGACTATACAATGAAGTAAAAAGCTAACTAAAAGCAGGATTCCATGATGCAGCTTCAATAATATCTCTATACATGATAGGGTGGGGCTTTGTGGTGATGTAGTTGCATGAGATCACCCATGCTCTTGTAAGTAACTCTTCCCCAGCACTCATTAAGAGTATCCAATAAATTCATTAGGTTGGTCTTCAGTGAAATTATAATTGAATCTTATAATTGAATCTGCCATTAGGACCTATCTAGGGTGATTGGACCTTTGCTTGCAGATCCATAGAAATAAATTTACAACACCAATTAAAATAACAAAACAAAATTTAAATGACTAACTATTAGAGTATTTAAATAATTAAAGGAGCAAAACTTTTTGTTGTTATATCAGAACAAGTTATTATCAACCTTATTTTATAAAGTAGATATTATGACATATAAAAATTTATAATTTAATGAGAAATTAAGTTAATTTTGGAATAAGATAAAAGATCTATATGAGAAAAGAGACAATCAAAATACTGGCACATAAATTTTATGGTGTATCAGGACTAAAATTATTTACCAAATTGACTAATATACATACCTTTCCTAGTAACAAAGAAATCCAATTTAAGTAAAATGTCTATCATGTCAAAATGAAAGGTTAGGAGGTAAACCAAGAACAAGATTATAGGTAGATTAATATAATTTTCACTTAAACATCTAATGTGGCAGATTTCCCGGTTATTTTCTTTCTTCACAATAAAGACTTGGTGGACCCCATACCTCCTCAGGAGAGAAGCATTCAGTGGGGCTTTAAAATCTCTCACAAATAGTGTACTTGGGTGGAAACAATTAGTATTTTTGCCTTTTTTCATATTATCTTCAATCCAAATCTATGATAGCCAAATTAATCAATCCTGAAGGAGAAAGAGACTCATTCTATCTCTAAACATAAAAAATGCCCTGACCATTTGCTCAGATGTGGAAATAAATTTGTATTTATATTTCCTCTTACATTCTCTCTAATTCAAATGCCTACTTCTCTCATTTCCTCAATCCCCCTGCTCCCCACTTTCTATATGTGTAATTTCATGCTGAATATAATATAGTTGAGTACTAAAGAGCTAATTTTCCTCTGTTTTTCTATTTTTTAAAATAGGAACAAATAATTCATTATAGCAAATATAAACTACATCACCTTGACTATATCACAAGAACAAAATCATTACTAAATTGGAACTGCCTAGGTTGGATGCCAAACTGATCCACCTTGGGAGTTCTTGTCGCTTTTGGGGAGAGAATTGGGGGATGGGGAGGAGGGAGGCTGAAGGCTGACTGGGAGGGATTGGGAAGAGGGAAGGGAAGGGGAGCAAGGGGATACATGGGGAAAAAAGAATTTATTTTATAAATAAAAATTAAAGTTAACAAATTTTTAAAAAGATACTCTTTTGATGCTAAATTGAAGAGACACTTTTTCCAGAATTTCTTTTAAAGCATTATAATACTATTATTAAGTATATTTTTATAATATTTATAGTTGATTCCTTTAAAGCAGTTTTCTATGAAGCTAATCTATACAAGCTGATAAAGGAGTCTATCTATATAAAAAAGCAAGTTAAATATGTTCAATATACAATTTAATACTGACCACAGAAGTATTTTGAGTCAATAAATATTCATAATTCAGATTCATGCTGTTTTAATAATATGCCTTAAAGTTTATTGGCAAATATTTTTTCTTTGACAAAAAATAGTAATGTGAATCTTCATGATTATTGAATTATTTGCTTGAAGGATTATACTCAAACCATTGCAAGATATGAACATTAATCATCTTAAGGCAACTACTGGAGTTTTATCTGCAAGAAGAAGAAGAAGAAGAAGAAGAAGAAGAAGAAGAAGAAGAAGAAGAAGAAGAAGAAGGTCCACTGGGCAACTCAAAGCTCAGTACTAGGAATACATAATAGCATTAAAATTCATCCTGTAGTTGAACCTGCTTGTTGGATAGAACTTCCACCTATCTAAATAAAAGACAAGGATACTCAAGAAATTCTCCACTAGTGCATCAGTGATGCAACAAATTTACAAGATTAGTTGGTAAGTTGATGTCATTGACAAAATGAGTCAGGAAAATTTATGCAGAAAACACAGTACTATAATTTTTTTTTCAGAGAATACAAAGAAGGATGCCTGGGTAGAAGACAGGAAACACAATGAGATGCATAGCATTAAAAGAAAACAGCCATTTAGATGAAAAAAATGGGCAGAATCCCAGCCCACTCTGGAGCAGGGGCAGGTAAACTCTGCCCCTGACCACATCCACAGCTCCTGCTGAGGGAATTTGCACGGATCCCCACCACGACCTCGAACTGAGCTAACCAACTACAGGGGTCTCTGAAGGGCAGATTCAGACTCCGCCCAGAGGTGAGGAGGGGACACCAGGCCTCAGCGCCTATATCCCAGCCTGGGAGGGAGAGTTGAGCTCCCATTGCTTCTGGTTCCACTCCCGGGACCAAGTTCTGTCTGCAGAGTACCAGCATACTCTGGAGCAGGGGCAGGTACACTCTGCCCATCACCACACCCACAGCTCCTGCTAAGGGAATTTGCATGGCTACCCACCACGACCTGGAACTGAGCAAACCAACAACTGCAGGGGTCTCTGAAAGACAGAATCAGACCCTGACCAGAGAGGTGACAGGAGGCACACAAACCTGAGTGCCACAACTGAGCAGGACCCATCTAATTGTGAACCAATGAAGTCATGGGCAAACATCAGTGCAAAAAATTACATAATAATACAAAGGACAACATGGTAACTCCAGAAGAGAGTGGCGATCTTACAAATACAAGACCTGAACTGAGCAATGAAGAGGAAACAGAAGGAAGCAACACCAAAAATTCCTTTTTGATGATCATCGAAGCTCTAAAAGAAAATATGAAAAAAAGCCTTAAAGAAATAGAAGAAAATACAAACAAAAAATTGGAAGAGATGAACAAATCTATGAAAGAAACATGCCAGGAACTAAAAGCTGAAATAAAAGCTGAAACAAAAGCTGAAATAAAAGCTGAAATAGAAGCAATAAAAAAAAGCGCAAAATGAGGCAAAAATGGAAATAGAAAATCTGAAGAAAAAAGCTGAAACTACAGATACAAGCATAACAAACAGAGTTCAAGAGATGGAAGATAGAATCTCTGAAGTGGAAGACTCAGTAGCTCAAATAGATATATCAGTCAAAGAAAATAGTAAAACAAAAAAGCCATAACTCAAAATGTTCAGGAAATCTGGGACACCATGAAAAGACCTAATTTGAGAATAATAGGAATAGAAGAAGGAGAAGAATACCAGCTCAAAGCCACAGATAATGTTTTCAATAAAATCATAGAAGAAAACTTTCCTAACCTGAAGAAGGAAATGTCTATAAAGATACAAGAAGCTTACAGAACACCAAATAGATATGATCCCAAAAAAAAGTCAGCACGCCACATTATAATCAAGCCACAAAACATACAGAACAAAGAAAAAATTTTAAGAGCTGCAAAAGAAAAGGGCCAACTCACATATAAAGGCAGACCCATCAGAATAATGCCTGACTATTCAATGGAAACAATGAAAGCTACAAGGGCTTGGTCAGAAAATATACAGACGCTAAAACAGCATGGATGCCAAACTAGAATACTATACCCTGCAAAATTATCAATCACCATAAATGGAGTAAACAAGATATTTCAGGACAAAGTCAGACTAAAAGAATATCTATCTACCAATCCAGCACTACAGAGAGTATTAGAAGGAAAACTACAACCTAAGGACCCCAGATACATCCACGAAATCACAAACAATCAATAAGTCCACAGAAGAATACTCTAGAGAAAGGAAATACAAACAAGTTACCACCAAAAATGGCAGAAAATATGAATCAATGGTCACTAATTTCCCTTAATATCAATGGACTCAACTCTCCTCTAAAACGTCACACACTAACAGGATGGATACAACAACAGAAGCCATCCTTCTGTTGCCTACAAGAAACACACCTCAACTGCAAAGACAGACACAGGCTTAGAATAAAGGGTTGTGAAAAGATTTTCCAGTCAAATGGTCCTAAGAAACAAGCAGGGGTTGCAATCCTAATATCTAACAAAGTAGACTTTAAGCTAAAAGCAATTAAAAGGGACCAAGAGGGTCACTACTTATTCATCACAGGAAAAATTGGTCAAGAGGAGATTTCAATCTTAAATATTTATGCCCCTAATATAGGGGCACCTACATATGTAA